>WNWK01006669.1:0-103058 GCA_009830355.1 Cherax destructor | reverse complement strand
CACCATCACCCCAAGTCCTCGCAATCTGTATGGCTAAGTTTTACGTTATTTAACATATAAGTGCTTGGGTTATGGACACTCCCAAGCTTCAGAACCTTGCATTTATCTACATTAAACTGCATCTGCCACTTTTCTGACCACGAATTAATTTTGTCTAAATCTTCCTGTAGTTCCATGACATCTATGTTTGAATCAATTATCCTACCTATCTTCGTGTCGTCGGCGAATTTGCTCATATCACTAGTAATTCCCTCGTCAAGGTCATTGATATATATTATAAATAACAACGGGCCTAAGACTGATCCCTATGGAACACCACTTGTTACAAGTCCCCATTTGGATTTAACCCCATTTATGCACACTCTCTGCTTCCTATTGGTGAGCCATGACTCGATCCATGACAGCACTTTTCCCCCAATGCCATGAGCTGCCACTTTCTTTAACAGTCTCTGGTGCGGTACTCTATCAAAAGCCTTACTAAAGTCTAAATAAACAATATCGAATTCTTTATCGTGATCAACAGCCTCAAAAGCTTTACTGAAGAAGGTTAATAAATTAGATAGGCAGGAACGGCCCCTCGTGAATCCATGCTGAGTATCATTAATCAAATTATGGTTATCTAGATGGCTTTTAATAATATCAGCTATAATTGACTCTAGTAATTTGCCAACAATTGAGGTCAGGCTTATTGGGCGGTAATTTGATGGTAGTGACGTGTCCCCTGTTTTAAAAATAGGAATTACATTAGCCATCTTCCACATATCAGACACTACACCTGTTTGAAGAGAAAAATAAAAGGTTAGTTAATGGTTCTAGAGTTCCATTTGCATTCAAGAACCCTTGCAAAAAGCTCATCAGGACCCGGTGATTTATTTTGTTTCAGTCGGTCTACTTGTTTCATAACCATTTCGCTAGTGACTGTGATATTACATAATTTATCTTCTTCAGGGCCACTATAAAAATTAATTACTGGGATATTATTAGTGTCTTCCAGTGTGAAAACCGAGAGAAAATAATTATTAAAAGTAGAGCACATATCATTCTTCTTGTCAGTATTATTATTATAATCAAAAGAAGTGCTAAATCCTTGTCAGTAAGATGCCCAGTTATTTTTAAGGGGACCTATCTTATCTCTAACTTTTGTTCTATAAACCTGGAAAAAACTTTTGGGGTTAGTTTTTGAATCCCTAGCAACTTTAATTTATAGTCCCGTTTAGCTTTTCTTATCCCCTTTTTTACATCCCTCTTAATGTCAGTATACTGATTTATAAGATGACCCTCACCTCTTTTGATGCGCCTATAAATTCCTTTCTTCTGCCCTAAAAGATATTTGAGCCTATTATTCATCCATTTTGGGTCATTTCTACTTGATCTAATTTCTTTATATGGGATAAATTTTCTTTGGGGAGCCTGTATAGTGTTAAGAAAACTGTCATATTGATACCTCTCTTCGTTACCCCAGTCCACAGATGATAAGTATTCCCTAAGCCCATTGTAATCTTGTCATGTAGGGGGGTATGGAAATAAGGGATAATCGGGGATATGGGAGTAAAGGGAGGGAGTAAGTAGGCAGGGGCGGTGAGGTGACAGGAGCGGAGGTAATGGAGGTAATGTGAGGTCACTGGTGACTACACCATCACCTCTCATTACCACCACACTACTCACCCTCTCTCTACCTAAAATAAAATATAATATAAAATAAAGTATAAACATAAAGAATAATAAGAATATAACGGGGACAGTGAATATTACTATTCCACTCAAACAGTTTATTTAAGTCCTTGTATAATAATATATTTGGGAACAGGAGAACACTATTGAGTTTAGATAAATGGGGATTGTACATATAAGCAGGGAGACAGTGAATACAATCAACTGACGAAACAGAATATAACTTACAATATAGTTCAGAGGACAGTTCACCACAGGAACTCAGTCACACTGCTAGCCACAGGTCCCAAGACCTGCTCCAACAGAACTCTGCCCAGTGTCTCCAACAGTCTCCTCCAGAGACTCTACAGCAGCTCTCTCCCAGAGCTCTGCACACCGGCAGCCGCTCTGCTAGAATCTCGTGCCCAGAGCTCTGCACACAGGCCAGAGCTCTGCCCGAATGTCCCAGCCCAGAGCTCCGCACACAGGCCAGAGCTCTGCCCGAATCTCCTTTCTAGTTGTTTCCTCGGCCTTATATAGTCCTCCAAGCATCCCCCCAATGAGGAGTGCACCATGTGCTTTGACCTGACGCCGAAACCTGACGCTAGTTCAAGACAAAAGACCTGAGCCTTAATCCGAACGGCAGGTGTGGCTGCTTAGGTAGACCTCACAGCACACTGACTACATCACATCCCCCTTTGTCCCCCACTTTAAAATATCTGAGAACTAGGACAATTTGTCCTAAGTTATTAGACTATTTTAATCCTAAACCCTTAATTATATTACAATACAAAGACAAAATTACACATAACATAATACAATTACATATATTTCCGTCAGCCTTCTCAACTACCACAAGGCAGCATAATCAGTACACCTTGCAGGTGACCAGCATAACAGTTGCTCTCTGGTGCAAAGCCTCCTTACCCGTCATTTCTCCTTAAAACTAAATATCTGGCTCCAGTGCCTTCCCTACTTCTACTAGAAATGCACTAGCCGGTGCTAGTCACCCTCGCACGTTAACCATTGGGCCAAACCTCTCTAGGCTTCTTTGGCGTGGAAAACTGCTCCAACGGGTTGCATTCTTTCAAGTAACTGCAACTGGACCACATCACGACCACCAAGGTCGCATGTTCAACACACTTCACATACACACTTCAACATCTGAAAATCGAGATAGGGCAAGCATCGCAGCTAAGACCCACCATTATCCTATGCCACTACTAGGATTCACTGGCCTCATAAAACAAGGTAGACATGATCACTTGACCGTTTCCAAGGTCACCTTATTCCACACAGGTAACACTAACACTTCTGGCAAGTCAAAGTAGGCTGGGAACATCTCACACTCTTAATTGTCTCTCATGGCTGGCAAGACATCCCCCATACTGGTCTTACAGGGTGGCCAGCATGACAGCATACACCTCCATACCACCCATGGCAGCACGCTCGTCCCAGCAGCTGGAGTCCATCCCCACGGCTCGCGTCCTTCCACATCTCCGAAGATGGCGGCTCCTTCATAGTAGATTCTCCTGTCCTGGCACACCAGACAGAATCCCTCATACTCCACTGCAGCATCATCGCCATCATCTCCTCCTGCTAGGCAGCATCGCAGCATCACAGCATCACAGCACCGCCACAGCATCGCAGCACGGCTACAACATCGCAGCACGGCCATAGCATCGCAGCACGGCCCCAGCATCGCAGCATGGCCATAGCATCGCAGCACGGCCCCAGCATCGCAGCACGGCCCCAAGCATCGCAGCACGGCCCCAGCATCGCAGCAGGCCATAGCATCGCAGCACGGCCCCAGCATCGCAGCACGGCCCCAGCATCGCAGCACGGCCCCAGCATCGCAGCACGGCCCCAGCATCGCAGCACGGCCCCAGCATCGCAGCCGGCCCCAGCATCGCAGCACGGCCCCAGCATCGCAGCACGGCCACACCATCACAGCACGACCACAGCATCTCAGCGTCACAGCACGGCAGGCAGCAGCACACAGCCAGTATCAGCATAGCAGACAGCATCAGACACCCTGGTCTCAGTAAACTGCAGCATCATAAGCCGCGGACATTAGCAGTAGCAGGCTAGGGTCAGATGCTCAAGGTGAGGTGAGGTGAGGTCACTTCTGGTCATTACCAGAGGTGCGGTCACTCATCCTGGCAACTGCGGGTAACTTGCAGGTCAGTGGGTGATGGTCACAGGGTGGGTGACACCCACTACAATGGATGACAGACCAGGGCAGCAATACAGCAACTGGAGCACATCAGCTGGATGACTGGGCACATCAGCTGGGTGACTGGACACATCAGCTGGGTGACCATGAGAGCCAGCTCTTCAATGGGTGACAGTTGTGGATGATTCTTCCAAGGCGGGCTGGGTGACTGGGTGACTTCTCGTTTCTCTGTAAATATTCAGTTTCGGCCAGTAATTGCTTCCCCCAAAAGTCTCACCCAAACACTCACAACCTCCACCATTTATCCCAAACCCACACACAACTCCACCAAATATAATAATACAACCACACAATTACTCAGACCCGCGGTCAAAAAAAAAGGTCAGCTTAGGTCACTTGGATTATAATATCTCCCAGATATTTACTTTAACTTTACACACACAAAAAAAAATTGGTAGCAAATGGTAGCATAACACAAATATAAGCGAGCAGTCAAAAGGCACATGGGACTGGTTCCTACTATAAAAATAATAAGAACCACCACCGCTTAGACACCATGTCATGTAGGGGGGTATGGAAATAAGGGATAATCGGGGATATGGGAGTAAAGGGAGGGAGTAAGTAGGCAGGGGCGGTGAGGTGACAGGAGCGGAGGTAATGGAGGTAATGTGAGGTCACTGGTGACTACACCATCACCTCTCATTACCACCACACTACTCACCCTCTCTCTACCTAAAATAAAATATAATATAAAATAAAGTATAAACATAAAGAATAATAAGAATATAACGGGGACAGTGAATATTACTATTCCACTCAAACAGTTTATTTAAGTCCTTGTATAATAATATATTTGGGAACAGGAGAACACTATTGAGTTTAGATAAATGGGGATTGTACATATAAGCAGGGAGACAGTGAATACAATCAACTGACGAAACAGAATATAACTTACAATATAGTTCAGAGGACAGTTCACCACAGGAACTCAGTCACACTGCTAGCCACAGGTCCCAAGACCTGCTCCAACAGAACTCTGCCCAGTGTCTCCAACAGTCTCCTCCAGAGACTCTACAGCAGCTCTCTCCCAGAGCTCTGCACACCGGCAGCCGCTCTGCTAGAATCTCGTGCCCAGAGCTCTGCACACAGGCCAGAGCTCTGCCCGAATGTCCCCAGCCCAGAGCTCCGCACACAGGCCAGAGCTCTGCCCGAATCTCCTTTCTAGTTGTTTCCTCGGCCTTATATAGTCCTCCAAGCATCCCCCCAATGAGGAGTGCACCATGTGCTTTGACCTGACGCCGAAACCTGACGCTAGTTCAAGACAAAAGACCTGAGCCTTAATCCGAACGGCAGGTGTGGCTGCTTAGGTAGACCTCACAGCACACTGACTACATCACAATCTGCTAAGCGAAAGTCTGGGACCGTTACTGAATTATCCCTACTATCATACAACCATTCAATGCTAAAGGTAATTGACTTGTGGTCACTTGTGCAGAGTTCCTCTGTAATTTCTAAATTATTAACATGGGTTTCCTTGTTTGCCAGAACCAAGTAGGTTATTTCCCCTTGTAGGTTCTGTCACAAACTGCTTCAAAAAACAATCCTGAACTACTTCTAAAAAGTCGTTAGATTCTAAATTACCTGTCAAGAAATTCCAATCAATCTGACTAAAGTTAAAGTCCCCTAGAATTACTACGTTATCGTGCCTTGTGGCCTTAACAGTTTCCTCCCAAAGTAGTCTCCCTTGTTCCCTATCTAAATAAATTTTTCACACCCCTCTGAAAATTCTATCCTGACAGACTCTGTATGTATTATTTCAGACTTTATACCCGTTTTTATGCAACAATTTAAATGATCACGGACATAGAGTGCCACCCCACCCCCCTTCCCGATATTTCTGTCTACTAGGAACAATTTAAAACCCTGAATGTGACATTCAGCAGACATATCCCGATTTTTCGAATTAAACCACGTCTCAGTTATGGCAAATACATCAATCTTACCTTCACTAGCAACTAATCTCAACTCGTCCATCTTATTCCTTGCACTACGACAATTACTATAATATATATTTAAAGACCCTCCTTTCTCTTTACCCTTCTTGCTCATTTCTGTTTTTCCACTGTACCTATTACTGTCCTTGTCATCTAGTGCCACTGGCTTTCCAGTATCCACCTTATTCTGCCTAATTCTAGTTCCCCTAAAATTCTAGTTCCCCTTTTACATGGGTCTCTGTGAACGTTGCAAACATTGCATTTGACTCCCCTAGAAGTCCACTAATGAAAGGTATTTTGTTGTTGGTGGATGCCTTAAGGCCCTGTATATTAGCAAGTATAAATGAGGCTGTGTTCCATGTATATTGGGGGGATTTCGTTGTTGGCATCAGTAGTTGTGAGTCCATAGGGGCCACTGGCTGTGGGTAGGGTGGATCTGATGAGGATCTGCAGTGATTTTCTGCACGGGACTGGCGGGTGCGTATGTAGTTATGTGGTATAACGATGAAGAAGTTTCTTGACAAGGGGTTCAACTATGTTGAAGAAGCCGTTGTTTTGGTTGAAGTTGTTGGATATACAGATAAGTGATGATTCCAGGATTCTACAGTGGAAATAAATGGTATAAAATACCGACACAATGGAAAAATAAACACATAAGCAGTATAGTGATCCTTTATTGACAACGTTTCGCCCCCGCAATGGGCTTTATCGAGTCACAAACAGATCTACCTGGATAAAAGATACACAAGTATTTAAAGGATTTAGTCAGGTGGAGAATGCTGGGTCAGGTGGAGAATGCTGCATGTGACAATCTTCAAAGTAGGGTGATTGTCTAAAACCTTTGGTAGCTTTAAAAAGAGATTGAACAAGTATATGGGTAGACCTTCTGCAGTGTTCCATTCTTAAGTTCTATGTGGGATAGCGATGAAGAACTTTCTTGGCAATAGGTTCAGCTATGTTGTAGAAGCCGTTGTTCTGGTTGAAGTTGTTGGATATACAGATAAATGATGATTCCAGGATTCTTCGGTATTGAGTGTTGTCTTCTCTGGCGATGAGTCTTGCGTTTCTGTAGTTGATTAAATGGTTGTGTGAATTTCGGTGTTGAACACAGGCATTCCTTGAGTCGTCAGATCTGCCTGCATACTTGTGTTCTGAAATACGAGTTTGGAGGTCTCTGGATGTTTCGCCGACGTATAATTTGCTGCAGTCATTACAGGGGATTGTGTATAACCCTGCAGTGGATTGAAGCTTGTCCTGTCTGTTATTGGTAATGTCCTTGATGGTGGTGGATGTGGAGGTAGATACTCGGAATGAGGTATTGAAAAAAATGTTGGAAACGTGTTTGGCAATGGAGTTGGTGGGGAGGACTATGTATCTCTTCTCGGCAGTGTCTTCTCTGGGTGTGTTGAAGATGTTTAATGCCCGTCGTCTGCAGTCTCTAATGAAGTGACGAGGATAGTGAAGTTTAGAAAAAACTTGCTCAATAAGGTAGCATTCTTCCTCATGGAACTCACTTCTGCAGATTTTGAGTGCGTGCAGGAAAAAAACTATAATTACACCACGTTTAGTTTTGGTGTCGTGGTGAGAGTAGAAGTGGAGATGATTGTGTTGGTTGGTAGGTTTAAGATAGACTTTAAAACGAAGTTCATGGTCAGCTTTGCAGAGAAGAACATCAAGGAAAGGAAGAGTGTTGTCGACTTCTTCTAGTGTGAACTGGATTGATGGCTCGACGATCACTTCATTGAAGTGACGAGGATAGTGAAGTTGAGAAAATACTTGTTCAATTAGAGAGCATTCTTCCTCAAAGAACTCATTGCTGCAGATTCTGAGTGCACGCAGGAAAAAGCCTAAATTACATTCACTTTAAGACGAATGAGGGGAGACTTGATCAAAGTGTAAGTGGAAGGAGGGTATTAACATTATTATTATAATTAAATAGAAGCGCTAAACCACAGGGAAAGGTATTAACAAAGGGGTCTTGAGGATCTCTCCAAGAGAGAACCCGCAATAATGGATTCAAGCTGGATAAGTTTAGAATTAGAAATGATATAGGAAGGTATTGGTTTGGAAATAAGACAGTTGATTGGAACAGTCTAGCAGGGTGACTAAAGCTAAAACCATGGGTAGTTTCAAATTTAGGTTGGACATATACATGAGGGGTTGGATGCGAGTAGGACTTGCACATGAGTAAATAGATGTACCAAGGCTTATTCCTCGGGTAGTGTTGAAGGTGGGCTGGACTGTGAAGGACTTGCCTAGTATGGGCCAACAGGCCTGCTGCAGTGTTCCTCCTTTCTTATGGTTGAGGGCAGGGATGGAAGGCATTCAGGCTTAATTCAGGGAATTGGAGCACAGATCCAATTCCCTAGATCAAGAGCCCCTCACCAGCTAATAAGCCCACCAATAGAAAAATTTTGAACCCGATCTGATTATTACAATCAAAATTAAACGCTAGACCCACAAGTTATACAGCACTGCAGAGTGGGATGTGCTAACGTGAAATGAGATCAGATCTGAGGTAATGCAAGATATAGTCTGTAAGGGGAGGGCAAAAAGAATCAAAGTTGGCGTAATTAAGCAGTCACTGACTGTGTCAGAGGTAAATAGCGTCAAAGGTGGGGGCTGGAAAGCCATCAAGAGTCGTTCTTTAGTTATGGCACGGCTTCCATTTTTTTTTTTTTTTTTTTTTTGCTATAGCAAATTTGCCTACATCCAAACGAAACTTCAGCAGCTACTATACTGGCCCTAAGTGGCATCAGAATTTGGAGATAGCTGGTAATTAAAAATTAAGCTCTAAACCAAAGTTCTATACATTTTATTCATAACTAAGCGATAAATCTAAAAGGGTTATACAGCACTGCAGGTATGGATGAGAGAGGAATGTGCAAAGGGGATTAGAAAGTGAAGGGCAGGTCCTGTGCCAGAATAGTTAGCTGCGTGTACGGGAGTGCAAGAGGAAAGCAAAATCAGTTGGTACCAGTCTGCGTCATAGGTCTACCTGGAGGGCATCCCAGGGATCAATGCCCCCGCGGCCCGGTCCACGACCAGGCCTCCCGGTGGATCAGGGCCTGATCAACCAGGCTGTTACTGCTGGCCGCACGTATTCCAACGTACGAACCACAGCCAGCTGACCCGGCAGCTCCCTCTTGAAGGCAGCCAGGGGCCTATTGGTAATTCCCCTTATGCTTGGTGGGAGGGTTGAATAGTCTTGAGCCCCGGACACTTATGGCGTTTTCTTAGTGTACCAATGGCGTCCCTACTTTTCATTAGGGGTATTTTGCATGGCCTGCCCAGTCTTTTACTTTCGTAGGGAGTGATTTGTGTGCAGATTCGGGACCATTCCTTCTAGGATTTTCCAAGTGTAGATTATCTCTCTCTCGCCTGCGTTCCAGCGAGTACAAGTCTAGTGCTTCCAAGCGTTCCCAGTAGTCGGTGTTTGATGGAACTTGTGTGTGCAGCAGATTCTGTGTACACTCCAGATCTGCAATTTCACCTGCTTTGAACGGAGATGTTAATGCACAGCAGTATTCCAGCCTAGAGAGAACAAGGGATTTGAAAAGGATCATTGGCTTGGCATCTCTTGTTTTGAACTCTCATTATCCATCTTAAAATTTTCTTTGCAGTTGTGATCCTCAGACATTACCACTCCCAGGTCTTTCACATTATTTTTAAGCTCTATTGTATGATCCGAGTTTGTAGTACATATACTGTTCTACTTATCTCTTCCAGTTTTCCATAAGTAGTTGGAATTAGTCCTCGTTGTACATGTTTTCCGTTGGCCATTGGAAAACTGTTTATATCTTCTTGGAGGTTAACATTATTATTATTATTACAATCAAATAGAAGCGCTAAACCACAGGTTGGAGGTTAAGAGTGTCCTCAATAGAAGTCTCTCGCAGATCCTAGTATCTGCAAAGGATGACACGGTACTGTGGATCACATCTCTGAGGAAAAGGATGGGGGAAGTTTATAATCAAAAGCTCTAAACCACAAGGGTCATACAGCAGGATGGGGGAAGAGTACTGTGCCTTGTAGAACAGCTTTTGACTATGGCAGCTTCCGATTTAACTGTTGACCACTACTCTGGGTTAGATTAGTTATGAAGTTGAAAATACATCCCTCCACTTGGCCAATTATTCCTTTACACGTATTTTGTGCGCTATTACGCCATGATCACACTTGTCAAAGGCTTTTGCAGTCTGTGCTTATTACATCTGCAGTTTTTTCTTCCAGTGTATCCAACACCATGTGATCCAGTAGGTGGATTATAAAGCGCTAAACATACAAGTGTTATACAGCGCAGTCATAAGTGGAACTTTCAGCAAGGCTGACAGAACTAAATTCTGCATGCCCACTGTGATTTGTGTGATTTACAAAAGTTGATGTGACAACGCAACTCATCAGTCCTCAGTGGTCATGCATTTTTTCCCCGAGATAACCTTTTAGCGTAACGGCTACTCAAGATGGGATATTTTTTTTTTTTCAACAAGTCGGCTGTCTCCCACCGAGGCAGGGTGACCCAAAAAGAAAATCCCAAAAAAGAAAATACTTTCATCATCATTCAACACTTTCACCACACTCATACATAATCACTGTCTTTGCAGAGGAGCTCAGATACGACAGCTGAGAAAAGTCCCTCCCAGCTGTCACTATCTCAGACCCCTCCTTTAAAGTGCAGGCATTGTACTTCCCATTTCCAGGACTCAAGTCCAACTAAATCAATTAACTGGTTTCCCTGAATCCCTTCACAAAATGTTACCCTGCTCACACTCCAAACAGATCGTCATATCCCAAAAACCATTCGTCTCCATTCACTCCTATCTAACACGCTCACACATGCTTGCTGGAAGTCCAAGCCCTCGCCCACAAAACCTCCTTTACCCCTTCCTCCAACCTTTTCTAGGACGACCCCTACCCCGCCTTCCTTCCCCTACAGATTTATACGCTCTCCAAGTCATTCTACTTTGATCCATTCTCTCTAAATGACCAAACCACCTCAACAACCCCTCTTCAGCCCTCTGACAAATACTTTTAGTAACTCCACACCTTCTCCTAATTTCCACATTCCGAATTTTCTGCATATTTACACCACACATTGCCCTTAGACAGGACATCTCCACTGCCTCCAGCCTCCTCCTCGCTGCAGCATTTGCAATCCATGCTTCACACCCATATAAGAGTGTTGGTACCACTATACTTTCGTACATTCACTACTTTGCCTCCATGGATAACGTTTTTTGTCTCCAGAGATACCTCAATGCACCACTCACCTTTTTTCCTTCATCAATTCTATGGTTAACCTCATCCTTCATAAACCCATCCGCTGACACGTCAACTCCAAATATCTGAAAACATTTACTTCTTCCATAATCCCTCTCTAATGTGATATCCAATTTTTCTGTATTTAAATCGTTTGATACCCTCATCACCTTACTCTTATCTATGTTCACTTTTAACTTTCTACCTTTACACACTCTCCCAAACTCGTCCACTAACCTTTGCAACTTTTCTTTAGAATCTCCCATAAGCACAGTATCATCAGCAAAAAGTAACTGTCAACTCCCATTTTGCATTTAATTCTCCATAATTTAATCCCACCCCTCTCCCCAACACCCTAGCATTTACTTCTTTTACAAATATATTAAACAACCATGGTGACATTACACATCCCTGTCTAAGACCTACTTTTACCGGGAAGTAATCTCTCTCCTACACACCCTAACCTGAGCCTCACTATCCTCATAAAAACTCTTTACAGCCTTCAGTAACTTGCTACCTATTCCATACACTTGCAACATTGCTCCCCTATCCACTATCATATGCCTTTTCTAAATCCATAAATAGAATAAAAACTTCTCTACCTTTACCTAAATACTGTTCACATATATGCTTCACTGTAAACACGATCTACACATCCCCTACCCACTCTAAAGCCTCCTTGCTCATCTGTAATCCTACTCTGTCTTACCTCTAATTCTTTCAATAATAACCCTGCCATACACTTTACCTTGTATACTCAGTAAACTTATTCCCCTATAATTATTACACTTTTATCCCCCTTCCCTTTATATAAAGGAACTATACATGCTCTCTGCCAATCCCTAGGTACCTTCCCCTCTTTCATACATTTATTAAACAAAAATACCAACCACTCCAGCACTATATCCCCCCCCCCCCCGCTTTTAACATTTCTGTCATGATTCCGTCAATTCCAGCTGCTTTACCCCCTTTCATTCTACGTAATGCCTCACGCACCTCCCCCACACTCACATCCTGCTCTTCACTCCTAAACGAGGTTGTACCTCCCTGACCAGTACATGAAATTACCTCCTCCCTCTTTTCATCGACATTTAAAAGTTCCTCAAAATATTCCCGCCATCTACCCAATACCTCCAGCTCCCCATCTACTAACTCCCCTACTGTTTTTAAGACATCCATTCGTTCCCTAGGCTTTCTTACCTTATCTCACTCCAATTGTTTCGTTTTCAGCAAAATTTCTTGACAGCCTCTCCCATTCTATCATCCGCTCTTCTTTTGCACTCTCTTCACCTTTCTTTTACTCTCCATATACTCTGCTCTTCTATTAACACTTGTTTTGTAAAAACCTCTCATAAGCTACCTTTTTCTTTTATCACACCCTTTACTTCTTCATTCCACCACTCACTCCTCTTTCCTCCTGCACCCACCCTCCTATAGCCACAAACTTCTGCCTCACATTCTAATACTGCATTTTTAAAACTATCCCAACTCTCTTCAACCCCCCCACTACTCCTACTTGCACTAGCCCACCTTTCTGCCAATAGTTGCTTATATCTCACCCTAACTTCCTCCTCCCTTAGTTTATACACTTTTACCTCTCTCTTACTTGCTGTTGCCATTTTCTTTTTGTCCCATCTACCTTTTACTCTCTCCCCGCGCAGCCTTTGTACTGTGCGGACGTGGTGCTCTGCCTCCTGGTGGCAAGTAGTAGCACTTACATTTTCTACAACATGGCCGAATCAAGCAGACGCCGTATCAACACTGTGTGTTTGGAGTTGGTGAAGGGGACATTGCAACCTGAAACGGTGTCTACGATGTTGCAACGAATCCTGAGGGATGTTTATCATTTAGACATCGGAGACCTGTATGGAGTGGCGTTAAATGGAATGAGCAGAGTGTTTATCAAGTTGTCATCGACACAGGAGTATGAGCGCTTGGTTGACACTTATCACGATCGGGTCTATGCAGTTACCAGCAGTATGGAGGTACGACTGAGGGACGTTTCACGCACTTACACATGGATTAAAGTGCGTAATGTTCCTTTTGAATCGGATTCTGTGGATTTGATGGACGTCTTCAAGGATTATGGTATTGTTCATGCAGCGAATGTTGGAAAATGGCGAGAGGGGCCGTTTGAGGGCCTCCTAGAGGGCTCTTACTCGCTGAAAATGACCATCAGGCGTCCTATCCCGTCGTATGTTGTACTACCGGACTTCAGGACACAAGTGTATGTTACTATGCAGGGCAAAGAAGGACGTGTCGTATGTGTGCAGCATATGATCATATGGCGGCGGAGTGTCCTCGGAGGGTACAACAGCGTGTGGTGACACAGATGAACAGTGATCTACTGGGAGAGGAGGATCCTGAGAAGTCAAGGGGAGGACCTGCTCATGGTGCGAAGAAATGGAGTGAAATTGTAGAGAATAGTATGGATACCTGTCGAACGCTACCTGTGGAGGCATTGGTGGGTCAATCACAGGTGACAGTGGTGGATCAACCACAGGTGACTGTGGAAGATCACTCACAGGTGTCAGTGGTGGATCAACCACAGGAGACAGTGGTGGAGGACATTCCAGAGGTGGTTAGCCCATGCCTGTCTTTGGGGGAACTGGGGCATCTGTTGGATGAGGCCTTACCGGTGCTTAGTGATGAAGGTAGCCCTGTGACTAAGGAAAGTATGAGGAGTGAGGCAGCGATGGGTGCTAGTGGAAATGTTAATGAGAAGGGAGTGTGATTGTCATAGCGGATGTGCATGAGTGTGCAAAAGGTAATGATGATAGTGATAATGGTATGGAATATGCAAGTGAATCAAGGAAAAGGTCTGTAGCCTCTTCGGATGGGGAGGACATTTTAACACCAGCACAGAGGTCTTGTAAAAACCCTTGGTGGTTGCATCACAGACAGGGAAAGGAGGGGTTGCCTATAAAGACCGAGTAAAGGGGACAAGGGGGGGAAGAGTGGGGCTAGAGTAGGGGAACAGAGAACCCCTGTGGTGACGCAACAACAAAGAGAACAACAAAGAAGACGAGGCAAATCCACAATAGTCTTTTCAGGAGTTTAACTATTAATGTTAATGGTATGAGGGATGAAATTAAGAGGAAGTGGGTAGGGGTGACCTTAAGACGTTTTGATATACAAGTGGGTTTTCTGCAGGAACATAACTTTAAGATTGGTAGAGACTTGCGTGTGGAGGGGTATGATGTGTTTGCTGGTTCAACTAGGAGATTAAAGGGTGGGGTTGCAATAGTCATACAGGTGTCTAGCCCTTTTCAGTTGATGGCTTGGGAGGAGAGCGGGATGGCAGGATTGTAAGAGTAGATGGGGAATGGGGAGGTATAAGGGTTAGCTTTGTTGGTGTATATATGCCAGCAGAGTCTAATAGAAAAATAAGAAGACTTTGTGAATGATCATCTAGTATATGCTTTGAGGGACTGCCAGGAGTGGTGGTTGTGGGGATTGGAATTGTATCATAAGAGGTAAGGATGCAGAACCGGGGAGCTGGATTGTGTTGGGAGTATTGAGAGACGTATTGAATGGAGTGGGTTTAAAGGATGTGGTGAGAGGAGGAGGGCTAGTAGAGAATACCTTCTTTAGACGAGATTATGCTGCTAGGCTGGATAGGATTTATACAACAGATCAGGTTAGGGTAGTGGGATTAATATCATAGATGTGGGATTTTCAGATCATAGAGGAGTTATGGTGGATGCAACATGGGAAGGAGCGGTAAAATGGTTTAAGGGTATTGGAAATTAAATGGTAAATTGTTGCGTGTGGAGGCCAACAAGAATCCTTTGCACATTGGTGGAGGGAGATATGGAGGCAGGGAAAAACTGAGGAACGATAGTGAGGCTTTTTTGAATTGGTGGGAAAGGGTAGCTAAAGAAGGAATTCAAAGGTTCTATAGGAGGTTGGGCAGGGAGGAGGTGTGCTGGTCTTATGGGTTGCAGAAATACGTGGAGGGATTATTGGGAGAGTGTTATGGGAGACAGGAACATCTGCTTTACAGGAAATTCGGGTTTTAAAGGATAAGTTGCGCAGTATTCAGAATGAGCGTTTTGATGTCTGTCGATGCAAGCAGGGATAGATGATGTTTTATGGGGAGATAGACCGCAAAATATGTGTTAAATAAGTGCAGAAAAAAAAGGGAGGGTATGACAATTTCATGTGTGGAAGTAGGAGACGATATGGGTGGCTATGTGAAGGGGCAGAGATTACGTACTACAGAAGCGATAAGTATATATGTGGATAAATGGTTTAAAAAGTATTGGAGTTGTGGACGGTGAGTGAGCATGAGAGGGACATTGTATTAGAAGGGATAGTGAAAAGAGTGAGGGGATGGTGATAGAGCAAGTATGGAAGGACCTGTCAGTGAAGAGGAGGTATGGGAGGCTGTGAATGGTTTAAGTGAAGGAAAGGCTCCTGGGTTAGATGGAATAATTAATGAATTTTATAAGGTACATTGGGGGGCTCTAAAGGAATGTTTAGTTTCATTGTTCAATATAATGAAAGGTGAGGGTCGTATAGGGATAGGGCAAGGTACTGGGGTGGTGGTTTTAGTCAAGAAAAGAGGTAAAAAGGAAACTCTGGATAACTTTCGGCCATTGGCATTACTGAATGCCGATTACAAAATTTTTGCTAAATTATTGGCTAATAGATTGAAAAAAGTATTGGGTAGGGTTATAGAGGAGGGGCAGTGTGGAATACCCGGGAGAAGCATGATACAAGGACACGAATGCATTAGAGAATTCATAGAGGATGGGACTGAGGGGGGGGTCTTAGCAATTGATTGGCAAAGGGCGTATGATAGTGTTGAAAGGGGGACATTGTATGAGATCATGAGGAGACAGGGTTTTGGAGAGGATGTAGTGGGATGGGTAGAGGCGGTGTATAGGGAGGCGGGTCTGAAAGTACGTGTGAATGGTAAAATGGGAGACAGGATAAGTATGGACAGAGGTTTGCGACAGGGATGTCCACTGTCGCAGTGTTTATTTGCGTGTATGCAGGATCCATTCTATAGATTGGTAGGGTTTGACAAAGATAGCGTGAAGAGGGATCGTACATTGAATAGAGGCGGGTGCAGAAAATCATAGGGTATGTAGATGACACGACTGTGCTTGTAAGTAGTGAGGAGGTTTACGTAATGTGGGACGTATGATTGAAGTGTTTGGAGGAGCTACTGGTATGAGAGTGAATTGTGCCAAATCAAAGTTATTGGAAGTGGGTGGCTGGGTGGGGGGGCATGGGGAAAGGCATGGGTGGTTAATGGTAGATGAAATTCAGATATGTGGAGTAATATATTTAAATACTGTAAGTGATTCCCGTAGTGTTAATTCAGAGAAAGTAGTGCAAAAGCTTTAAATAGGATAAAAGGGTGGAGGCCGGGAGATCTTACATTGCAACAAAGGGTAGTGGCGGTCAATACACTTGTGTATAGTAAACTGTGGCACGTAGCGGTGGTATTTCCATTGTTGCAAGCAGATATTAGAAGACTTGAGGTGAGAGTAATGAGATACATTTGGGCTTACGGTCGGCCGTGGCTGAGGAAGGAAATAGTTAGGAACAGGGTGGACAGGGGAGGCCTGGGGCTGATTGGGTTGGAGAGGCGATTATTCAGTCTGTATGTTAAAAGATGTGTTGTACGTTGGGGTGGAATGGCAGAGGGAAGAGTAGGCATGATGGAGAACGATCTGGGTAGATGGTGGGGAGGGAGGGATTTACGGCTGGGTTGGGATATTTTGCGGCAGATGATGGTAGTGAAGACTTCTCATAGATGGACTGCAAGTGAGATTGAAATAATGGGATGGGGTAGGAATGTTATCGAGGGTGTGAGTGAATATCCTATGTATGATTGGCATCATGTTTGGAAAGGGTTTAAAGAATTAAAGTTGAGATCGAGGGATAGGGAATTAATGTATAGGTTTTTGCATGGGGTGGTAGCATCAAAGGAGGTTTTATACAAAATGGGAATTATAAAGGACGGAAGATGTGACAAGTGTGGTTATCAGGAGACTGGAATGCATGTGATTTATTTTTGTGAAAGTTTAGGAATGGTGAGGGAATGGATGGGTAGTGTTTTGCGAAAGATGGGGGGGGGAGGGATAGGGGTCTTACGGGCTATAAGTCTGGATTTGGGTGGAGTTGGGATGAGCACGAGAAGGGCTTTAATGTATGTAATGGTTGATTTTGTGTGTGAATCATGGAGGGTAAGGGAGGTTGGGGCAAGAGAACGCATTAGGGCAATAGCTGCGGCTATGCTTAGGACTAGAAATAGGAATAGGTGGGTGTATGGGAGACGATATGAAGAATTGTTATCTAGGGAGTATAGAGATATGACTTTGCAGGTGTTATTGGGGGGGTGAGTGGGATGCAGGAAATGGATAGACACCTGGAGAGGCGGGGATTTCTTTATGTTTAAGTGTAATGTCAGTGGGAGGATTATTGTGGGAGGGAAGATAAAGAGCGAGTGATTGAGTGGGGGGTTAAGCAGTGGGGGTAAGAATAGGGGAGTATGGGGTTGACGGATGACGCATTAATATTGAGGGGTGACTTAATGTACAGTAGGATAGAAATAGTTGAGTGTGACGGAAAGAATGGATTTAATAGAACGTTGTGACTGACTTGAAGACTAATACATCTGGGGAAATTTGTGGGTTTGCCTTGTATTAAGGTCACTGTGGAGGCATAAGTGTGGTTATAACGTTTTTTGTGTAAGAAATAGTTACTTATCTTAGTGTTGTGTGGTACTGAAATGTAAAGTGTGTAAGATGGGTAAGAAGTTAGCGTACATAAAATTCAGTACAAGGAGATATTGTATGTACCGGTTGGAAACGTGTTAATATAATAGTAGCAGGTATGTGAAGGGTATAGGAGAGAATCCTGTTTCATTATGTGTTGTTGGAGACAGGTATATAATGTGTTGTTGGAGACAGGTATATAATGTGTTGTTGGAGACAGGTATATAATGTGTTGTTGGAGACAGGTATATAATGTGTTGTTGGAGACAGGTATATAATGTGTTGTTGGAGACAGGTATATAATGTGTTGTTGGAGACAGGTATATAATGTGTTGTTGGAGACAGGTATATAATGTGTTGTTGGAGACAGGTATATAATGTGTTGTTGGAGACAGGTATATAATGTGTTGTTGGAGACAGGTATATAATGTGTTGTTGGAGACAGGTATATAATGTGTTGTTGGAGACAGGTATATAATGTGTTGTTGGAGACAGGTATATAATGTGTTGTTGGAGACAGGTATATAATGTGTTGTTGGAGACAGGTATATAATGTGTTGTTGGAGACAGGTATATAATGTGTTGTTGGAGACAGGTATATAATGTGTTGTTGGAGACAGGTATATAATGTGTTGTTGGAGACAGGTATATAATGTGTTGTTGGAGACAGGTATATAATGTGTTGTTGGAGACAGGTATATAATGTGTTGTTGGAGACAGGTATATAATGTGTTGTTGGAGACAGGTATATAATGTGTTGTTGGAGACAGGTATATAATGTGTTGTTGGAGACAGGTATATAATGTGTTGTTGGAGACAGGTATATAATGTGTTGTTGGAGACAGGTATATAATGTGTTGTTGGAGACAGGTATATAATGTGTTGTTGGAGACAGGTATATAATGTGTTGTTGGAGACAGGTATATAATGTGTTGTTGGAGACAGGTATATAATGTGTTGTTGGAGACAGGTATATAATGTGTTGTTGGAGACAGGTATATAATGTGTTGTTGGAGACAGGTATATAATGTGTTGTTGGAGACAGGTATATAATGTGTTGTTGGAGACAGGTATATAATGTGTTGTTGGAGACAGGTATATAATGTGTTGTTGGAGACAGGTATATAATGTGTTGTTGGAGACAGGTATATAATGTGTTGTTGGAGACAGGTATATAATGTGTTGTTGGAGACAGGTATATAATGTGTTGTTGGAGACAGGTATATAATGTGTTGTTGGAGACAGGTATATAATGTGTTGTTGGAGACAGGTATATAATGTGTTGTTGGAGACAGGTATATATCGTGTTGTTGGAGACAGGTATATATCGTGTTGTTGGAGACAGGTATATATCGTGTTGTTGGAGACAGGTATATATCGTGTTGTTGGAGACAGGTATATAATGGAGTTATGGTAAGAAGTTTTTTATGATGTAACTCGGAGATTAAACTTTAGATTTTGTGAACGAAATTACAATTGTATTTCTGATGTTTATATATTTTTGTGTAATGTATATCGTTTTTGCAGGCTTAAGTATGTCAGTAGTTAGATTATATGTAATGGGTCGAAACATATGTACTTCGGTGTCTATATAATAATGTTTTAAGATGTTATTAGTTGCAGAATAGGCAGGAACGTAGTTCCTTGGGTCATTAAATGGCTAAGGGTAAAGTTGGAACAAAATAAGGATTTTTGTTGGAGGAAGAGCAATCTGTTATGATATGTTAGTGTTATGAGTATTTAGCTTGCATATGTATATTGTAAGTATGTGTAGTATGTTTAACAGTATTAAAATGTGTAATGTAATAGTTTTCTAAGGCAGAGGATAATGACGAAAGTAAGATATGTTACTGTGATTGTGAATGTAAATCAGATATTGTATGTTGTAGATCAAGATTGCCATATTGTGTTTAGTACGGTCTAGTTGCATATTAGCAGATATATACTGATTTTTGTAAGCATGTCTTTTAAATAAAATATAAAAAAAAAAAAAAAAAAAAACCTTTTACTCTAACTGTAGCTACAACCAAATAATGATCTGATATATCCGTTGCCCCTCTATAAACATGTACATCCTGAAGCCTACTCATCAACCTTTTATCCACCAATACATAATCCAACAAACTACTTTCCTTACGTGCTATATCATACCTTGTATATTTATTTATCCTTTTTTTCATAAAATATGTATTACTTATTACCAAACCTCTTTCTACACATAGCTCAATTAATGGTTCCCCATTTACCCCTGGCACCCCAAATTTACCTACTAATCCATCCACCACATTTTTACCCACTTTAGCATTAAGATCCCCAACCACAATTACTCTCTCACTTGGTTCAAAACTCCCCACACACACCATTTCCCAAAATCTCTCCTCTACACTTCTCTAGGTGCATAAACACTTACTATAACCCACTTTTCACATCCAACCTTTATTTTACTCCACATAATCCTTGAATTATATAACCCTACTAAATCAGTATTTTTATATTTAATACAAAATAATGGCTAATGAATTATGGAAGTGTAGGCAATATTGGGATAGACTTCACATAATAAAGAAGCGCTAAACCTACAAGGGTCATACAGCGCAGGGAAGGGTGCAGCAGAAAGTGGATAGTCCAGGGGTAGAGGGTAACAAGAGACTTCACAAACTAGAGGGAAGTAAACCATACAACTATTTTCAACATCATGAGACTTTTCCTGGTGTGACAGATAATGGATAGTCACATGAGCGGGGGGGGGGGGTATAATCTCAAAGACAACTGGTTTAGAGGGAATCCGATAATAACAGTTACCACTTTTCAACCGTGAAGCCACACAAAAGAAAGGGTTAAAGAAAATTCATAATTTATTAAAAATTCATTATTTATAAATAGAAATTCTATCTAGAATCCAAAAACAGACCCACTGAGCAACCAAAAATGCAGACTCGGCACGGTAGCAAATTGTGAATCTTCTCTTGCTATATTGTAGCAAAAAAAAGAACCACCACTGCACATTAGAGCCTGGGGGGAAAAAAATAAAATTTATTGTTTCTAATAGAGCCAAGTCCTATGAATAAACTTGCATCAGTACTAAGCTATCACTATATTAGTCCATATAACTTTTATGATCCAACTTAATTATAAGCATTCACTGAAACAAATGCACAAATGTAATAAAAGTATTCTAGAACTAATCAATTTATTAGCTATAAATTACTTTTAGTGTTAAAACTTGCAGCCTACCTTTATAATTTCCGGTGATCTCAAACCGAATACAGCCACCTGAAAAGAAATCCATAATGAAGCTAGGGGAATAAAAGAAAAAAAAACTATTGTAGTAAAGTTTCCAAAGTTTCAGACAAATGCCTCTAAACCTCAAGCTGCAACTTCCTAAGGGTGCTGAAGCAGCACCACAGAACGTGGTAACAAACCTCAACAGATCCTTAGCAAGAAGCAGGTCAGAAAAAAGTAAAGGTAGTATAATTTTATCATCATATATATTTACCAACCCTATTAGCAAAGAAATAGCTTATTACTGGCTTTAACCTCAAGATTTTTCTTGGATAGGTGGTAAATACCACCTATCCAAGAAAATGGTGCTGGTTTCCTTTGACCAGTGCCACTTTCTACAATCAATAGGATAAATAAAAAGGCAAATTTTTTTAAAATTAATAATGTACCTTTTCAGGGAAGAAATGACTTTTTGAAGGCACTGATTCCATCATGGACAGCTCCAGCAGTAAATATTCCCCATATTATATCCAGTCTATTAAATAAACTTTCATAAGTTACAATATACAGCACAACACAGAACGAACTTAATTCATTCCAAAGGCTGTTTGAGTGCTGATCTGTCAAGAGTATCGAACGAATTTTTCCCAACCAATTTTCTTTGTGGTTGGCTGTTATCACTAACCGTTATCCCCCATAGTGACTATTAAAAAAAAAAAAGCAAAGACACTAAATAGTTTACAGCAAAGTTCTGGCAGGTCGTGTTTGTTTGGGCAAGTACCAAGCAAACAGTCAACTACAAAGCGATTTATCTACCAAAAAGTGTGCAACTAGGATTTTCAGGAGACCTTCAATCAAATATAACTGCTATAGTTATATAAATGTCATGAATTTTAATTAAAACCTCAAAGAACCACATTATTAATTGATATCATTTGCTCAAATGGAAGACATACTACTGAAAGATGATTAAGTGATTAAATTACTAGGACACCATAAACCATGACCCATCATTCCTGGTTATATTTTATCCAAAAAATAAGAGTAAATTACTCTTGTGCAGTTAAGAAAAAGAAAAATGTAATATAGGAGAGCCTGAGAACATGGTTAAAGAACAGAGGAAATGTTTTAATGTCTAGTGTTAATTTCAGATTTTTTAAATTGGTATTTGTGTAAAATTGGTCAAACAGAGGAATGGAGCAATTGATAAATCATAATCCTCCTAAGAAACTAATTACTCGGTGCATTTTAATCTGACAGTCACACAAACAAAAATTATGAGAAAACAAAAATAAGCCAGAAAAGGAGAAACTGCCTTGTTAAGACATTAAAAGCATCATATACATTGAAAATATTAAGTTTATTCAAAATAAATAAATTAAAATAAAATAAATTAAATTTTAACATTCAAACTAGTTTGACCAGCCTAAAGGCATAAGCAAATTTATTCCACTACAAGCAGCAATGGCTAGCTATAAATCTTCAAACAGCTATTAAAAATCAAATTTACCTCACCTGTAGAAAGTGAAATACCAAGACACCTTCCCATCCTGTAAAGAAAGATACGATTCAATAGTAATTACAACAGTGGCAATTATATATTAAAGGTATTATCAAATCAGGCATGGGTATTATTCTACACAAAAGGTTATGTGACGAATATCTTCAGGAGACTCATCCTAAAATCATCATAATTAAAAGCATCAGTACACCTACACAAAACTTTTAAATTACAGTGGACCCCCAATTAATGGCCTGCTCCAAACACTAACAATTTTGTAAGTATTTTTTTAAGTGCTTTTGTAAGTGTATGTTTGGGGGTCCAAAAGGACTAATCTAATTTACATTATTCCTTGTTAATAAACTCATTCGGTAACGGCACTTGAACAGCATTCTGGAACGAATTATGGCCGCTAACAGAGGGTCCACTGTATATTTAATGAATTTCTCCACTTATGATTTTCAAGGCATTTAATGCAAGTGAAATTTCACAATTTTGAAGTGTCAAACATTGGAAATATCTTACACTTCCCCCTACATTTCAGATGGTTCACCATTTTAGCACAATTTTGATAAGCCAATGTTTTTATTTGTAATCACTATTATGTTGATAAACTTTATGCTATTTTTATCTTGTGATATGAAATTTGTGGTACTTAAAAATGTTATAACTATTCAAAATTACAAATGGCCTTTAAATATTTACCACCAAAGACTTCTTGGTTGCGAGACCCAGGGGTACTGCAAAGAAAAATCAGCACATTACACATCTACCTTCTGAGAATTTAGATACATACTTTTAAAAACAGTATAATCAGAAATCGAATCGTCAAAACTATTACGACTGGGGCGATAGTGTCATCACGATAGCTACCTTGTTCCCATAAATTTTGCAGAGTAAAGTTAAAAACTGGACAATCACGAGTACTAATTTTGGCAATTTAAAAGCCAATTTTTGGATCTATATAATTAATTAGCAAACCCAAACTACAACAATTTATGAATTTTTTAAATCTTTCCTGTTCACCACTAAAATATTTTGCCTAAAAATCCATTATTTAAAAGTAAAAAGATGCCACATGTTAACTAATATTAACCCCTTTGAGTGTCGTGACCCCTGCTCGCAAACTTGCCCCAAGGGTCGGAGAATTAAAAAAAAAATATACGAAATATTATCATCACCACGAGACAATGTAAACAGACTAACAAACCAGCTGATCCCTTTACTGTGAATTTCTTTTGTACTTCCATTTTCCTCTTCCAAGTGCTGCTGCATCTTGTACTATGGGGTGCACAATAGACATGCAGCAGCACTTGGATTTGGAAAAACAGGAGGAAAATGGAAGTACAATGGAAATAAGTCACTGACTTATTTGTGTTATCCTAGGTTCCCTACACATGCTGCTATGTATGATAATCTATGTAACTATTTGTGTATACCTGAATAAACTTAAAAGTACAGTCAAGGGATCAGCTGGTGTTCGTCTGTGTTGACTGTCTCTTGTGGCAGCTTTAAGAAATTATTATACAGTGGTCCCTCGGTTTTCGTGCATCTCCAAAGTCAAACATTTATGTAAGTGTATTTTCGTAAGTGCTGTTGCAAGTGTATTTTTTGGGGTCTGAAATAGACTAACCTACATGACATTATTTCTTAAGGAAGTAAATTCGTTCGGTAATGGCACTTTAGCAGCATTCTGGAACGAATTTTCGGCGAAAAACGAGGGACCACTATACTCAGTGAACAGGGTGTGTTAATAATAATAAAATATAATTAATAATCACTCTGGGGAGCTGTAAATGTCATATGTATTTCGTATAGGTTTGGTAGCTGACATTAAGCACTCCAGAGCAATTATTATAATAAATATTATTTATTGTTGTAAATTATTATAAATAATAATAAATGCTATTTTTCTTATGACAAGAGTGATCTAGGTAAGTTTCCCCTGATGTAAACAATGTATCTATCTTATCCCAGAGTGGCAGCCTCCACCTCTACCCCACTCACATAATATGGAATATATTATTCATTTCAGCATCTTTATTACAGTTCTAGGGTATTTATTGTGTTTGATATAAATTTGGAATAAATGTAATAGATAGATAACCTCTATTACTAATATTAGTGTAATTACACATTTTATTAGCACCATGGTTAACATCCTACACCCAGACACTGAATGCTACTGCTCGCCTCTCCCTTTCTCATTTAGCTCCTCCCACTTCGTAACGATGTTAGATGGTGAATTTAATGTATTTTTCTGTAAGCTTAACTCTTTGTGTGTATATTTTACTTTTGTTTTCTTTAATACATAAGAGTTATGAAAATTAAAATATTAGTTATCAAGTTGGAGTTTCATTTTTTTTTCTAGTATGTATATATTTAAGAACATAAGAAAGAAGGAACACTGCAGCAGACCTACTGGCCCTTGCGAGGCAGGTCCAAGTCTCCCACCGGCTTAAGCCAATGCCCTGACCCAGCCAGGTCAGGTTACATTCACTTAAGGAGCACGGCATCTGACCTAGTAGCACCAACTAGTCAGGTCCAACTCACACCCACCGCACCCACTCGTATATTTATCTAGCCTATTATTAAAACTACACAACGTTTTAGCCTCTATAACTGTACTCGGGAGTTTGTTCCACTCATCGACAACTATTACCAAACCAATGCTTTCCTATATCCTTCCTGAATCTGAATTTATCCAACTTAAAGCCATTGCTGCGAGTCCTGTCAATACTAGATATTTTTAGCACGCTATTTACATCACCTTTATTTATTCCTGTTTTCCATATATACACCTCAATCATATCCCCCCTAATTCTACGCCTTTCTAGAGTGCAGATTCAGGGCCCTCAGTCTATCCTCATAGGGAAGATTTCTGATACATGGAATCAACTTATCATCCTCCTTTGTACGTTTTCCAGAGCATTTATATCCATTCTGTAATACGGTGACCAAAACTGTGCAGCATAATCTAGAGGAGGCCTAACCAAGGATATATAGAGTTGAAGAACAACCTGAGGACTCCTATTATTTATGCTTCTTGATATGAAGCCAAGGATTCTGTTCGCTTTATTGCGAACACTTATGCACTGCTGTCTTTGTTTTAGATTACTGCTAACCATAACTCCTAAATCCTTTTCGCAATCAGTAGTATTAAGATCTACATTATTTAGTTTATATGTGGCATGGTTATTGTCCTGTCCAATATTTAGAACTTTGCATTTATCTATATTAAACTGCATCTGCCACTTCTCCGACCACTGCATCAGTCTATTCAAATCTTCCTGGAGTGCTCTAATGTCCTCATTTGAATGAATTGGACAGCCTATTTTGGTGTCATCAGCAAACTTGCTTATGTCGCTATTTATTCCCTCATCTATGTCGTTTATGTAGATTGTGAACAACAATGGGCCCTGTGGAACACCGCTTGTGACACTTCCCCACTCTTGATTTCTCCCCATTTATGCAAACTCTGCTGCCTATTTGTCAACCATGCCTCTATCTAGGAAAAAATTCTCCTATTCCGTGTGCCTTAATTTTCCTCAATAGTCTCTGATGTGGGACTATCAAAAGCCTTACTGAAGTCCATATACACATATTCATTACCATGATCTACCTCCTCAAATACCTTAGTGAAAAAAGTTATTAAATTTGTAAGGCAGGAACGCCCTTTTGTAAAACCGTGCTGAGATTCATTGATTAATTTATGCTTTTGAAGATTGCTACGAATTGCCTCTGCTATTATTGATTCCATAAATTTTCCCACTATGGAGGTTAGGCTTATTGGTCTATAGTTCGAAGCTAAGGACCTGTCTCTTGCTTTGAAAATAGGTATTACATTTGCAATTTTCCACTTATCTGGCACCATGCCAGTTTGCAGTGATATGTTGAAAAGATTAGCCATAGGTTTGCTAAGCTCCCCTTTACATTCCTTTAGAACCCTTGCATACAGTTCATCAGGGCCTGGGGATTTGTTAGGTTTTAATTTATCTATTTGTCCAAGGACCATGTCACTTGTGACCCTAATCGTGTATAGTTTACTATCGTCCTGTTCTACATAATTTATTATTTCTGGAATATCGCTAGTATCTTCCTGTGTAAAAACTGAGAGGAAGTAAGTGTTAAAAATTCTAAACATTTCCTTATCACTGACGGTGAGCTGACCTGAGTAACTTTTGAGTGGGCCTATCTTGTCCCTAATCTTACTTCTGTATACCTGAAAAAATCCTTTTGGGTTAGTCTTAAGATTCTCTTGCAACTTTAACCTCAGTCTCTTTTTGCTTTTCTTATTCCCTTTTTTATTTCTCTTTAACTGAATATATTGATTACTTAATTGCCCCTCTCCTCTTTTGATTCGCCTATATATATGTCTGAGCAGCTAGAACTATTCTCTGGAAAACGTCATATTGGCAATCACCACCTACCTGACCCACTGTCAGGTCATTCCAGTTCAGCCTACCCAGGTAATTTTTCAGTCATATGAAATCAGCCAGGCGGAAGTCAGCATTTGGTATCATTACAAAGTGGGCAGAGGTACAGCAGAGGGAGAAGCAGCAGTGCCTCAATAACTCATGACACTTCATCCCACTAAAATATTGTATAATTATACTATTACTATCAATAAATATTACCTATCATATTTATTCCAGAATAATATTAGGTATAACACAAATAACGTAGAAGCATGATAAAAACTGATTCATTATAGAGGGGTATTGACGGGTGGAGGATGAAAAAAAAAAAGAGACAGAAAACGTTACGCGCCTAAAGGGTAACTATAAAAGATCACTCTTACCCTAGGCAAAGACTAAAAAAGTGTAATTTAAACAAAAAAAATCCCAAGTAATCGCCTATGCAGGAGTTTCCTGGAATATCTCAGAAGTAAGGCATTGACCTATTTCATGTTGTATTACCGTTAATAATACACAGATTGAAAGGAATTTCCCAGTAAACATAAAACTGAATGTTTTAATTTTGGATGGTGACACTTTTGAAGTGTCAGTAAGGGGGCATTCCTCGATTACCGACGAAATCATTTACCAACGGGTCTTAGGCCCCTATCTCTGTCGTTAAGTGAGAGACTGTACAAGAAACTTACCATTTACCTACTTCAACTACACAGTTATCAGAAATCACTAATTTGGCCAATTTCACAAAATTCAAGAAAGGCCAATTTCTAAATAGGGTCCAGAATAAACAATGCAGATATTCATGGCACTAAAATAACACTTTCTGTTCATTAGTCCCTTATATTACATTTCATTTTGAATTTTTATTCACACAAAAAACTAGATTTACTGTTTTCCACACACTGATCACACAGACTCATTCTCTCACATGTAGGCCTACCAGTTCTCAGATTTGAAGACGCTAACATTTTTAGCGTAGTATGGGACCAACACGGGTTTCAAAGCCGTAATATTAACCTTTCACTGTCGAGACCCCTGCTCAAAACCTTGCTCTCAGTGTTGAAGAATTTAAAAAAATTCTTATAAGAGAATCTTTCCCCAATGGTAATGACACCTGAAAAACAAATTTGATTGAAATCTTACGGAATTATGCTCTGCTGAAGTTAGCAGTCTGCGATATTTACACATCGCCAATTTTGCCCAATTTGAGCCCTATTTCCAGCCAATTCCATTGTTCCAGTCGACCAAACCCATAGCTATTCACTAGAATAGCATTTGTTCTAGCGAATGAGTACAATAAACAGCCCATTTACAGATTCCAACTATCCAATAAAGTGATCAGAAATTGGTAATTTGGAATTACACATCCAATTTGCCCAAGGCCATTTCCAAAATTGTTCCAGATAAATAATTCAAGCATTCCTAGAATAAAATAACATTTTCTAGATTACATTAACCCATTTCAGTTCCATACCAGATCAAAGGCTTTGAGTTCTGGGTCCAAACCGTAGTTGTCATGAGCTCAGCTCACTCAGATAAGCTTTGAGCGGTAAATTTGGGCCTAGATGAGAGAATACATCTATGTGGTAAGTGTGCACCACAAAAATCCTGCAGCACACAGTGCATAGAGAAAAAAAAAACCGTAATTTTTTATTAAAACAGCGACTTTGCAGTGTTTTTTCTAGTTGTATTTGCGATTTCTTGGTCTCATTTGATAGAATGAGAGACATATTACAGATAGAGATGATTTTGATTGGTTTTAGTACTGGAAATGGCTTGAAACTGAGCTCAAAGTAGCGGAAATGTTAAATTTTTGCCGATGTTCAAGAGTAAACAAATGACCCAAGTCTAATACACACTAGCTGGTGGGTCTAATATACGTTCACAAATGTGGTGATATTATTTGTACAATTATTACAATATTGCATAACAGTAAATCTTCCATTTTTTGGTTTGAATAAAAATTCATTATGTGAATAAAAAATCAAAATGGAATTCATTTGCAAAGACTGAAAACTAATGAACAGAGGAAATGTTAGTTTAGTGCCAGGAATGCCTGCATTGTTTATTCTGCACCCTATTTTGAAATTAGGAATATTTTGAACTTGAGTTAAATTAGCTAAATTACCAATTTCCAATCACTATTTTGTAGTTGAAACAGTTGACTGGGCGATTTCTTGTGCTCAATCGATAGAATAGAAGTAATAAAGTGGTACCCCGACTTATTTTATGTAAGTATTTTTTTAAATGCTTTTGTAAGTGTAATTTTGGGGGTCTAAAAGGACTAGTCTATTTTACATCATTCCTCATGGGGATAAATTCGTTTGGTAATGGCTCTGGAATGAAAAAATATCGTAAGTCGGGGTACCACTGTACTAGTGAAATAGCTAAGTATTTGGTCGACGAATAATGTAATTGGCCTAAAATGAGTCAAATTCGGAAAAATATCAAAAATATCGCTGACACATCAAAATTCGCGAGAGCATAATTTCGTCAATTTTCAATCAAATTTCGTACTTTGTTTTATTACCTTCAGAAAATGATCCTCTACCATTTCAGAATACATATGAAAATACACCAGTTTTAAAAAAAAAAAAAAAAAGTTTAGATTTTTTTTTCTCATGACTGTATACTGTGCACTGACCCCACAAGACCCATTCTCTTACATGTAGGCCTACCAGCTTTTTCCCACCAGATTTAAAGGCTCTAGAATTTTGGCACAGTATTACGGAACCAACAATGGCTTGCAAACTGGACAGTGAAAGGGTTAAGGGACCAGCGGCAAAGGGGTTAAAGAATTTTCAACCAAAATTAACATGAAAATTGCTTAATATTTCCTGTGCAACTTTGTACTTTCACCAGCAAAACAGTTATTGCTGATGGAGGCAAATTCCATACATGATTTTAACGAGCAAAAAATGTAGGGTAAACAAGGCTAAGAGGGTGCAAACTGACAATTATAAAGGTCAAGTAGGGTCAAGTGCCAAGACAACCCTCCAACAACAAAAATGAAAAGCCAGTAATCCTAATCAAGTGCAGAACAAAATTCAGACAAATTTATCAATTAATAATCTAACCTTGCACTAACTAGATCAGATGAGGAAAGCTTACCTTTATACCTTTGATATACCTTTGAAGAGTGTAACTACTCTGACACCTGTTAAAAGAAAAACTAATTAGAAATTTTTTATCAAAATACTTAATTTTATTGTCTTAATAATTCAGTTCTAGCACATTTCATGTATATCAAATAATGTAGGTATAAAGCATCATGATTATCCTTAAATAGATAATACTTAGGAATTAAGACAACTTATGTTCAGGAGTACATAACTAGAGTACATTATTGATTATGGCAATTAACCAGAAGGAACATTCACTATTTCACAAAGTAGCAATAATCAATTCAAATTACCCTTGAAATTGTAACACTGCAGCCCCATCCCTCAAAATACAAACACTGTATGCCCTATCTCCTGAACTACCTCTCCACATCTGCCACTCCGTGTGCATGTATGACTGTATACTAGGGATGTATCGGATGTGAAAAAATTAGATATGCGGTATGCGGATGTGTATACGGATGTCTTACTCATTTTACGGATGCGAATGCGGATGTAAGAAATTGTGCGGATGTTCCGCAGATGGGGATGCAAGAAATTGTGTGGATGTTCCGCGGATTTCGGATGCGGATGTATATACAGATTATTTGCTGTGAAATACGGATGCGGATGTAAGAAGTTGTGCGGATGCAAATATCCGATACGTCACTAATGTATACACTGTCCATCCCTCATGTCAGCCCATACCTGGATGTCTCCCTCCCAATCTTTCCATTACTCTTCTAAAAATGCCTACTGATTGCTAAGTCTAAACTATGAAATTATCTTCACCCACTTTACTAGTATAAATTACTTTTCATAAATATGCACTTTCAAAATAGGCTTATAAATATTTACCTTTAAAGACTTGTGATGTAGTCATGTGATGTAGTCAGTGTGCTTTGAGGTCTACCTAAGCAGCCACACCTGCCGTTCGGATTAAGGCTCAGGTCTTTTGTCTTGAACTAGCGTCAGGTTTCGGCGTCAGGTCAAAGCACATGGTGCACTCCTCATTGGGGGGATGCTTGGAGGACTATATAAGGCCGAGGAAACAACTAGAAAGGAGATTCTGGCGGAGCTCTGGCTTGTGTGCGGAGCTCTGGGCTGGAGAGATTCTGGCGGAGCTCTGGCCTGTGTGCAGAGCTCTGGGCACGAGATTCTAGCAGAGCGGCTGCCGGTGTGCAGAGCTCTGGGAGAGAGCTGCTGTAGAGTCTCTAGAGGAGACTGTTGGAAACACTGGGCAGAGTTCTGGTGGAGCAGGTCTTGGGACCTGTGGCTAGAAGTGTGACTGAGTTCCTGTGGTGAACTGTCCTCTGAACTATATTGTAAGTTATATTCTGTTTCGTCAGTTGATTGTATTCCCTGTCTCCCTGCTTATATGTACAATCCCATTTATCTAAACTCAATAAGTGTTCTCCTGTTCCCAAATATATTATTATACAAGGACTTAAATAAACTGTGTTTGAGTTGAATAGTAATATTCACTGCCCCCGTTATATTCTTATTACTCTTTATTCTTATACTTTATTTTATTATATTTTATTTTAGGTAGAGAGAGGGTGAGTAGTGTGGTGGTAATGAGAGGTGATGGTGTAGTCACCAGTGACCTCGCATTACCTCCATTACCTCCGCTCCTGTCACCTCACCTCTCCTACCTACTCACTCCCTCCCTTTACTCCCATATTCCCCGATTATCCCTTATTTCCTTACCCCCCCTACATGACAGACTTCCTGGTTGCCAGGCAAGAGGCACTGCAAAGAAAATCAGTACATTAGACATAGCTTTAGAGAATTTAATTAAACATTTTAAACAGGATAATCAGAAATCGAATCGTCAAAACCATTACGACTGGGGCGATAGTGTCATCACATTAATTTTGCATAAAGCAGAAAATTTGAAAAAAATTGAAGAATCACCTTGCCAACTTATACCAGTGCTTTTGCTAACTTAACCCCTCTCAGTGGCATTCACATAGATCATAGCCAAAATGAAAGGAAAGTAATAAACAGGTAATGTTTGCGCTAGGAATGTCTACATAGTTTATTTTATATTTTTTTAAATAGGATCTTTTAAGAATAAAATTAGCCAAACTACAGATTTCTGTGCTGTTTCTTGTGCTTATTTGATAAAACAGAAGGCATATTAGCAAAACAGCTTAGAATCTGGTTGAATGCAGAAATGTAATTACTCAAAATAGGACCCAAAGTGACTGAAATCGCCAATGCATAAATTGCGCTCAGACCGCTTACTTTGTGCCAGTGTAATTGCGACATTCCATCAAATTTTGTATTTTTAACATCGCTACTTTCAGAAAGATCTTACGTTTTTAAAGATTTTTTACCCTTTTAATCGAGACACCCTAGAAAAAAATTTGTGGGGAAAGATTGAGGAAAAAACATTTTCTTAGTGTGACAGTTAATTTTTCTCAATTGAATAAGACTAAAATGAGTGGAATCTGAAGTTGGTGAAAAAATGATCACTAACTGCCAACAGGGGCATTAAAGCACCAGCAATGTTTATCAATTATTGACGCTGATGTATGACTATATCCGTTTATTTGCCTTTAATGCTTAATACTATATTTAGTAGTTTTTTTTATATTAGATGTGTTTCAAGGAGTTTTAGCATTTCAAACATTGCTTCACTCAAAATGATCAGTACACGACTTTCTATTTCAGTCTTCTAAGGCTATGTACAAGAAATATAACATTACAATTGTTTCAGAGTATAATACTTTAAAACATGGAAGTAATACTGACTGACTTTACTGGGTTATACTGTACTCAGTATATATGATTAATTTTTTTTTTACTAGTTTGATCTTCTAAGGCTATGTATAATGAATACTTTTATTACAATTATTTCAGTGTAGTACTCATCAAAACATTTAAATTATTCACACCAAATACAAAAGAATATAAGAAGGAACACTGCAGCAGGCCTACTGGCCCATGCAAGGCAAGTCCAATTCTCCCACCAGCTTAAGCCAATGCCTTAACCTAGTCAGGTCACATTCACTTAAGGAGCACGGCATCTGACCTAGTAGCACAAGCTAGTCAGGTCCAACTCTCACCCACTCGTGTATCCTTTTTGCAATCAGTAATATTAAGATCTACATTATTTAATTTATATGTGGCATGGTTATTTTCCTGTCCAACATTTAGAATTTTGCATTTGTCTATATTAAACTGAATCTGCCACTTCTCCAACCACTGCATCAGTCTATTCTAATCATCCTGCAGTGCTCTAATGTCCTCATTAGAATGAATTGGAAGACCTATTTTGGTGTCATCAGCAAATTTACTTATGTCACTATTTATTCCCTCATCTATGTAAATTGTGAATACTGAGGCCCAACACTGACCCCTGTGGAACACAGTTTGTGACATGCCCCCATTCTGATTTCTCCCTTTTATGCAAACACTGCTGCCTATTTGTCAACCATGCCTCTACCCAGAAAAAAATTCTATTCCATGTGCCTTAAGTTTCCTCAATAGCCTCTGATGTGGAACTATCGAAAGCCTTACTGAAGTCCATATACACTATCATATTCAATACCATGATCTACCTCAAATATTAGTGAAAAAAATTAGTAAATTTATAAGACAGGAACGCCCCTTTGTAAACCTGTGCCGAGTTTCACGTAGGGAAGTTGGTGGTGGAACAGCCGATTCCTTTGTTTACTTTTGCTATGGAGGAACACTAGTGAGTAAACCATGATACATTGTGTGGACTCTAACCTTAGGTTTTTTTTTCAAATGTCCAAATAGATGGAAGATGACCCAAAGAGTTGCAGAGATAAAAAAATAATGGCAGGTGGCAGATTTGTGGGTACAAAAAAGCTGTGCGTACTATTACGTACAACAGTACTAGCACCTGCATACTAGTATGCCAAACAGTTCAAGTGGACACTAGGAGCAATAATCTCAGGAGTCTGGACAGTGGAAGTCCAAGCTTTTGATGGAATAGCAAACCACGCTTACTAAAATGTACATGACTAACCTATCAAAAAATTTCAGCCACAATTAGCATACTATAAAGTAACATTTCCTTGCATGCAGCTTTATTGCTTTGCTGCTGGAGGCACATTCCATGCAGTTTTAAGAGCAGAATATACAGCCCACAAGGCTGAGAAAAAAAATTAAAGACCATTAATCCCAATTAAGTGCAGGAACAAAAATCCAAATTCACAATATTCTAACCTTCCACTTAAACTGGACCAGAGTAGGATGAAAGCTAGCAGAGGCACACCTGCAAGGAAAAATTTAATTAGAATTACATAAACCACAAAATATTTAATTTTTGTCTAAATAATTCAGTTCTAGCACATTTCATGTGTATCAAATAATGTAGGTATAAAGCATCATGATTATCCATTAATAGATAATACTTAGGAATTAAGACATTAACTTCTATATCCAGTAGTAATTAAAAGTACATCCTGCAGCAATTATTACATCAATTCACCAGAAGGAACATTCATTATTTTGCATATAGTAGTAACGGCCACTCCCATCCCTCAAAATACAAGCACTACGCCCTATCACCAAAACTCAAACCACGCAGTTTCTGAATGCTACCTTGCACAGAAAACAGTCATCCTATATCAAAACCACCCTCTATCCCCGTCAGTCTTGCTAGCAGTGCACCAACATCACAGTTCAGATAACCATTCAAACTAACATTCCCCACCCCATTTTCAGAGTGCAGCCACTGTACTTTCCATCTCCAAGACTAGTCAATTTCCCTGGATACCTTCATGCTAACTTCACTCTAACAGCCTGTCAAATCATAAATACCAGTTACCTTCACTAATCCAACTCATACAAGCAACCCTGTTGGATATCAACCCCTAGCCCTCAAACCTTCCTAGTGCACTTTTATAAAGTGCCCTTCACCAGTATCAAGGAAACTAAAAATGAGCAAAAATTTGGTTCAGAAAACAATCAGATGCACCAATCTATGGTACACTGGTAATGACCCACAGTACCATAAAAATTACCAGCCATTGTAAGTAGTACAGCAAACATGCTGAAAGCTAGGCTTAAGTCTTACTCCACCAATACAAAAAGACAAGACTATCCAGTAGTGTCACTGCTACCAAATTCCTCGCACCGAACCCCCAATACACCATCAGTAATTAGTTCTGTGAATTTTAATTATAATGCATAGGAGGTACAAAGCAAAATAAGTAACATTAGCCACAATTCAGAAATATACATGCAAATATTTTATTGCTTTTAAATTTAACCAGCTTTGCTTAACCTCTCCCACTTAATAAGCTATTCTAAAATTCAGATGTTGACCTCAAGAACAAATTAACTGCAAAGTGCCAGACAAATTTTCACAGGTACACACATGACATTACTTAAGCAAACCCATTTGCAATGACCACCATGTAACTGATTCAGCCAACAATACTGGCCTAACAAACTAAATGGAAAAATTTTATGCTACACAAAATTCTGAAAATATAATAACCAATATTTACCTGCTCAGGGTGCCCGCTCTGCATCTAGCACTCCATTTCTGCAATGTTAATGATAAAACCTGGAAAGAAATAGTCTCTTAATACTTACTTTTAAATACACAAGTGTCATAATAATGCATATGATCAGAAAGACTTATCATCAACACAATTATGATAGGGGCAAAATTTGTCATCATGTATTCACATAATTTAGTATTCACTAACTGCACATCTTTTTTCCTAAGTAAATCTTAATACATTCAGAAGACCTGAATTACCACAGCAACATTGCATTTCCAAATAGAAAATAAAAGTTAAAATTAAAAATGCCAGGGAACCAGGAAATTTTCAACTACATCCTGTTTTTATGATATAATAAGAAAAATTAGGCAAGAAATTATTTTACTATTCTGAAATCAATTTGGCTCAAATTAAAAGGTTAATACAGCACTGTCAAATTTGCAACAAACTAATGTCTAGTTACCTGATCAGCAATTCTTCTGGTCTTTTATCATTCCACTTACTGCATCTAGAAAGAAACATTAGAAATGGTTTAGTGACAAAAAACATCCCCTCATAAAATAGCCTAAGATATCTGTAACTATCATCAGTAATCTGTTTTGAAATGCCATTATAACTACACAAAATTGTTGGAGAAATTTAATACCCATGAAATCCATGCACACTAAAAAAAAAACCTGAACATGTTCATTTTTATCAAATTCACCAGCTTGGGCCAGTAAGAGACATGGACCTGCCTTGCATGGGCCAGCTGCAGTGTTCCTTCTATGTTCTCATCTCAATGCCTTTTCATTTTAAGAAACAGGTTAAGGGGGTAGGACCCAAAGTAAAAAAATTAAAAAAATCACAGAAAAAAATAGTGCATTAGAGACAGGATTCAAAAATTTGTGCCAATACCAATATCTAATTTTAGGGCAATAATGACAATTAAAATTAACCAATACCAGTTCTGATACAAAGTGAACACTAAGGTGATGAGGCATGGACAATATTCCATCCTTGCCGGGAATCAAACCCGGACCCTCAGCGTGTGAAGCGAAAGTTTTGCCAACAAGCCACCCTTTACATTTAATTTTATGATAAGCAAAGAATAAATTACCCACCTATGGGGAAAATACTTACCACTGGTAATACTATTAACTTGTCCCAGTTGTGCAACATGATCATTACCTGTTGAAGAAACTATTTTAAATGCAATATTCTTTAAGGTCTTAATCGATAACATGCCCCTCAAAGTTATGCCATGTCACCCTTCGACAGGTTCACAAAAAGAAAATCTTAGTGTGAGTTTATAAGGGTCCATTTCTCTGCCCCAAACTAAGCGACCACCAAAGTTAAAGTAACTTTGGTGATGGATTGTTAGGGGGTGTACAGCCTAGTGATCTAATCCAGTGATCTAATCGCATGGGCCTACTGGCCCATGCAAGGCAGGTCCAAGTCTCCCACCAGCTTAAGCCAATGCCCCGACCCAGCCAGGTCAGGTTACCTTCACCTAAGGAAGGAGCATGGCATCTGATCTAGTAGCACAAGCTAGTCAGGACCAACTCACACCCACCTGCACCCACCTCTAGCCTATTTTTAAAACTAGGCATTTTAGCTTCTATAACTGTACTCTGTAGTGTTCCACTCATCGACAACTATTACCAAACCAATGCTTTCCTGTATCCTTCCTGAATCTGAATTTATCCAACTTAAGGGAGGTGCGAATGAATTCACGTTTTTTTCTTTATTTTGGTCTAATTTCAATGAGATTTTTTACAGTGATTTATACAGCTTTTAAAAACCTATACACTGTCTTTGTTATGATTTTTTGCCTTTAGGTTAGGTAGAAAAAATAAAATGTGCCAAATTTTAGGGGTCACAAAACCAGTAAATTTCTACAAAATTGGAAAGATGTACAATGCTCTTTGTAACATCAGATGTAAGATAAAGGCTCTATAATTGTTGACCCAATCCATTTTAGCAAAAATGTCAGTAGATTCCATTATAAAAAATGTTGAAGTTAGTGATTTTGTTTTTGCCTTTATTTTGTGGGAAAAAAATCAATAAAAACAAAGCTGTAAAAGATATTGGAAATCTTTCATGGGTGGTTGTAGAGCCATCATTACTCAATAACGTGTGAAAAAATCATGACAATCCTATTAATACTTTTCGCAAAACATTACAAACAATGTCAATAACTTATTTCTGAGTTATTAATATATTTTTTTCTGTGAAACTCTATGGATATGGCACGCTAAATCTCAGCGAATTGCATGCATCAGCACATGTTGAGACCCCAGAGGCCACTGAGGTGGCATGAGTCCCTACACTTGAATGGAGGCATCAGAGATGTTGCTATTTAGAGTTTTTTTAATGAAATAATCATAAAAATTGTAATTTTTGCAGAGACAAAACTAAAAAAAAAAACACTAATTGGCAACATGTATTATTTATGACAGCAAGCACAACAAAAATACATTTAAGGAAAAAATATACTTGGAAATATGATATAAACAAGTTGATTACACCAAAATGTTGCCAGAATGATGCACTATTTTTTGGTAAGAAAACATTTTTTTCCAAAATTTTTCAATCTTCCTTTCCTAATTTCTGGAACAAGGCTCGCCCCTCCCTTAAAGCCGTTGCTGTGAGTCCTGTCAATACTAGATATTTTTAGCATGCTATTTACATCCCCTTTATTCCTGTTTTCCATTTATACACCTCAATCATATCCCCCTTAATTCTACGCCTTTCTAGAGTGCAGATTCTGGGGAGAAATCAAAGGGAGGGCACGTCACAAGCAGTGTTCCACAGGGGGTCAGTGTTGGGCCCTTTGTTGTTACAAGTCGATAATAAACTGCACTATTAGGGTAACTAGTGACATGGTCCTCAGACAAATAGAGAAATTAAAACCTAACAAATCCCCAGGCCCTGACGAACTGTTTGCAAGGATTTAAAGGAATGTAAAGAGGAACTTAGCATACCTTTGGCTAATCTTTTCAATATAACACTACAATCTGGCATAGTGCCAGACAAGTGGAAAATGGCAAATGTAATACTTATTTACAAAGCAGGTGACAGGTCCTTAGCTTCAAACTATAGATCAATAAGCCTAACCTCCATAGTTGGTAAATTTATGGAATCAATAATTGCCAAAGCAATTCGTAGCCATCTTGAAAGGCATAAATTGGTTAATGAATCTCAGCATGGTTTTACAAAGGGGCGTTACTGTCTTACGAATTTACTAACTTTCTTCACTAAGGTAATTGAGGAGGTAGATCATGGTATTGAATACGATATTGTGTATATGGACTTCAGTAAGGCTTTCTATAGAGTTCCACATCAGAGGCTGTTGAGAAAAATTAAGGCACACGGAATAGAAATTTTTTCCTGGGTAGAGGCATGGTTGACAAATAGGCAGCAGAGTTTTTGCATAAATGGGGAGAAATCAGAGTGGGGGCACATCACGAGCGGTGTTCCACAGGGGTCAGTGTTGGGCCCCTTGTTGTTCAAAATTTACATAAACGACAGACGAGGGAATAAAGTGACATAAGCAAATTTGCTGATGACACCAAAATAGGCCATCCAATTCATTCAAATGAGGACATTAGAGCACTCCAGGAGGATTTGAATAGACTGATGCAGTGGTCAGAGAAGTGGCAGATGCAGTTTAATATAGACAAATGCAAGTTCTAAATGTTGGACAGGAAAATAACCATGCCACGTATAAACTAAATAATATAATCTTAATATTACGGATTGCGAAAAGGATTTAGTTCTGGTTAGCAGTAATCCGAAACCAAGACAATAGTGCATAATTGTTTGCAATAGAGCTAACAAAATCCTTGGCTTCATATCAAGAAGTATAAATAATAGAAGTCCACAGGTTGTTCAACTATATATCTTTGGTTAGGCCTCATTTAGATTATGCTGCAGTCTTATGTTCTTGTGTTTTGTTCACCGTATTACAGAATGGATATAAATGCACTGGAGAACATACAAAGGATAAAGTTGATCCCATGTAACAGAAATCTTCCCTACGAGGATAGACTGAGGGCCCTGAATCTGCACTCTAGAAAGGCGTAGAATTAGGGGGAGATATGATTGAGGTGTACAAATGGAAAACAGAAATTAATAAAGGGGATGTAAATAGCATGCTAAAAATATCTAGTATTGACAGGACTCTCAGCAATGGTTTTAAATTGGAAAAATGCAGATTCAGGAAGGATATAGGAAAGCACTGGTTTGGGAAAGTTTTAAAAATAGGTTGGATAAATACAAGAGTGGGTGTGAGTTGGACCTGACTAGCTTGTACTACTAGGTCAGATGCCGTGCTCCTGACTGACCTGAACAGGTCGGTGGGAGAATTTGACCTGCCTCACATGGGCCAGTAGGCCTGCTGCAGTGTTCCTTCTCATGTTCTTATTACACAAGGATCAGTTTTAGGGCCATTGTTGTTCATAATTTACATTAATGACCTTGAAGGAATTACAAGTGACATGATCAAATTTGCTGATACAAAAATAGACCGTATGATTCATTCTGAGGATACCAGTGAACTCCAGGAGGATTTGGACAAAGTAATGTCTTGGTCTGAAAAGTGGCAAATGAAGTTCAATGTGAACAAGTGTAATCCATGGTAATGAAAATAACCCTCGAAGTTATAAACTAGGTTAAGTAGAGCTTGATCATACAGAATGTGAAAAAGACTTGGGAGGCATGGTAAGCAGAAATCTAAAGCCAAGACAAGTGTCTGGGTGTGTGCAATAAGGCTAACAGATTACTAAGATTTATTTCAAGAAGTAACAAATCCAAAAGTTATTTTACAGCTCTATACATTACTAGTGAGGCCTCATTTGGATTATGCCACTCAGTTTTGGTCTCCTTACTACAGGATGGATAGAGATTCATTGGAGAACAGTGAAGAATGACAAATTATTTACTGTGTAAGGAATCTCCCGTATGAAGACGGGACTTAGAGCCTTGAATCTTCACTCTGAGAGACAGAATGAGAGAAGATATCATTGAAGTGTATAGTGGATGATGGGCATAAACGAAGGTGATATTAATAAAGTACTGGGGATTTCGAACCAGTTAAGTCCCTGAAATAACGGATTTAAGTTGGATAATTTAGAAAGGATATAGGTAAGTACTGGTTTTCGAACAGAGTTGTGGATGCGTGGAACAATCTTCAGAGTAGTGTGATATAGGCTAGGACCTTGGGTAGCTCGAAAAAGATTGAACAAATATACGAGTGGGTGGGGCTGGGTTTGATTGGCGTCATGGGTACGGAGTAAATTCTTGGGTAGCTTTGGGTAGTGGTAGTTTTGAGAAGGACCTGCCTTGTGTGGGCCAGTAAGCCTTCTGCAGTGTGCCTCCATTCTTGTTCTTAGGGCTAGCTTTGAATGCAAGGGATGGGGTACATTTCTACGAGGGGCAGGGGATGGTAGCATTAGCCAACTCGAGGGAGCCCATTCACAAGTTGTCTAAGACTTTATACTAAGAGAAAGTTGGTAGGTCTGTGGGGAAAAATAGGTTGCAGCACAAGAGAAAAGCAGCAAAAATTGTCAAGATTCCTCAATGTTCAAAAGGCATTGTCCATATTAAGTGGGGAAATATCACAAGCTGTGTTCCACCGGGGTCAATACTGGGCCTTTTATTTACAATATACATAAGCAACACATTAGGGAATAAAAGACTTGCTGTTGACACTAAAATAGGCCGTCAGATTAATTCTGAAGAGGACACTAAGAGCGGTAAAGAAAGATCTGGATAGGCTGATGCAGTAATCAGAAGTGGCAGATGCAGTATCACTGAATGCAAAAATGATTGAGTTCTTTAGAAATAATCTAAAGCCAAGACAGCAGTGCATAAGTGTTCCTAATAACACTTATAGAATTCTTTGCTTCATATCAAGTATAAATAGGAGTCTACAGGTTATATTTCAACTTTATATATCCTTCGTAAGACCTCATGCAAATTATGGGGTACAGTTGTCTCCATATATCAGAAATATTTCCTGGAAAGGTGCAGAATTAGGGGTGGATGGGGTATGATCGAGGGGTATAAATGGAAGACAGGAATAAAGCGGGACTAAGAACAAAGACTAAGCACTGCAGCAGGCCTACTGGTCCGTGGTAGGCCTAAGCTAGTAAAGTCTAAGATAAGACTTGCTGCAATGGGTTAAAGTTGGAAAAAAATAATTTAGGAAGGACATAGAAAAGCATTTGTTTAATAAGATAAGAGTAGCGTCATCCTCCACGAGTGAAGACACGTTGCTGTGGCCTCTCCACCAGAACAGCAGGCATGCTGCGCTGTTCTTATATTACAATTAAATAGTGCTAAACCGGATCTATATTTAGTTTCACTAGGGCCCCCACCAGACAGCTAGGGTTAACACGTGTTACTACTGCATGGAGCCTTAATTAACTAGTGAACAAATCTTGGTTAACAGTAACACAAATACCAATTGACGCTTAAATTTTTATCTTATAAGCTTGTTATTAATTAAAAATTTCCTTTTAACAAAATCTAATATGACTAAATAAAATTTAAATAAAATTTAAAATCATGTGGCAGGCGTCTCCCGGAGGAACCGTCACCGGACAACTACAATACTAAGAAAACACCAGAACTTGCAATTAATGAAACTTTCAACAACAATCCACTTACTGGGAACTTAGGAGGAGTCTTCTCTCCACCCATGCTGAGGGAATTCCGCCAAAATATCATTATGGTGGTAGTGAGAGGTAAGAGAGGTGGTGTCAACGGGTGGGTGGTGGACGGCAGAGTGGACGGAGGCGACGCCTTCACAACCACACCTCACCTTCCTTCATTATTATATATATAATCTCTTATTTTATTTTTATATGTTTTTCTCAGCCTAATATTTGCTTTAATACTTATAATTATTAAAAACGGATCGTGATTTTTTTTTTACATTTAACTTGTAGGGAGGACATTGATTATATATTTGAGAGCTTTTAATTCTTATTTAACGTATGCAAAATTTATTTATAACATTTAATTCTTAATTCAAAATAATTATAAGTATTTTTTTAAACTTTAAATAAAAATTTTAAACGCTCAGATATATAATTAACTTCTTCCGCACAAGTTCAATTTAAAAAAAAAATCACAATCTGTTTTTATTATATTTATTCAAATTCAAATTCAAATTCTTTATTTCTAGTAATATACATAGTGGGGTGTAATTATAGTAATGTACATTTTATGAAGTAGATATTACAAGATGGCCAATAATATGCCTAGGTATGCCTAGGCTTTTCAGGCAGTCTTATGATAGGTCTTACTCAATAGTGACACAATGATTATACTGATTGTAAGGTTAGGTAATTGTAGTGATTAATTGGTTTACAATATTGAGGCATTGAAATTTAAACATTTAAGAATTTAACAATTAGTTTATATATTAATGGTAAAGGTGATGTATTGGCATAATACCGTTTCTATATTGGAGTGTCTTAGGCAAACTTATGACTAGCTTAAGAATTATGAAGCAATAGTTTTATAAGAATTTTAGTCATATAATTATTTTAATTATTTTTTATAATTATTTTGATATAATTACTTTTAATTGAAAATTAAATGTTATACCAAAATAACATATTTTATTAATTTTAATCAGTGAGAAGCACTAAACCAGTAGGGGCCACACAACGCCTAGGGAGTCGAAGGAATTCAGGTCTGATCCAAGGAAAGGGAGAATAAGTCAACCTCCTTGGATTAAGAGCCCAACCCTGGAGATCGTTACATTTAAACATCTACCAAAGAAAACGACAAACATTTTAAGACTATCACAACTATATTAATATTCAATTGTTAAGCAGTTCATTTTATATATAATAAGGCTTACGCAACACCTGGGGATTGAGGGATAATTAGCTTTGATCAAAGGAACACTAGGGCAACTCCAGTTCCTTGAATCAAGAGCCCTCCATTCTTCATTAGCATCTTGAATATTTTTAATCAGAGTAAAGCGCTAAACTCGTAGATTATTATTATTATTATAATCAAATAGAAGCGCTAAACCACAGGGGTTATACAGCTAAACTCGTAGAGGTCATATCACCTGAGGTATGGGAGGCATTTAGGTTTGATCCAAGTAAGGGAGCATAAGTCAGCTCCTTGGATCAGGAGGCCCCCTCACTGCCACCAAGGCATCTTTCTTGAAGAGATGCCCTCTAATTACACTACATTTAATCAATGTTTGCAAAACTTATTCACTCATTACCAAGAACTATGAAAATCATGTGACCTCAAATTGGTCGTGTTGTAACACTCAGAAACACTTAAGCTATACTTTGTCACTAAATTGTTTCGTTCCTCCGTAGTAGAGCACTTGGCTCACAACTGGTAAGACTCAGGTTCAATTCCCGGGCTGTTCAAGACTTGTGAACAAGTAGTCTCCATACACCTGCTGAGTGTTGACTAAGTTACCTTAACAGTAAATACAGCAGATATCTAGCCGTCGTGGCTGCATCTCAGGAAAAAAAAAAAATCTTAAATTTATGGGGAAGCACTAAACCTTAAGAGGCCATACAGTGCCTGGGGAATGGGAGGTAATGCACACCAGGGTTAATCTAAGCACCTATTTTTTTTTTCATTTTTCTCAAATGGGAAGCACTAAACCTGTAGGGGTTATATTGGAAGCATTCAGGTTTGATCCAAGGAAGGAGAGAGTAATCCCTTCACTGGCATCAAGGCTTGTATCTACTGTATAGGTTTTTAGAAAAAGGAAATTCCAATATAAATAAATCACACCAACTTCATCCTGGGTTAAAATTAATTTATTAGTGGGAGAGTGCTAAACCCATAGGGATCAGTTAGTGCCTGGGGGAAATAAGAGTTATTCAGGTTCAACCCAAGGAAGGAGAGCACAAGTCCTGTGTTAACCTGACAAACTTCATACGGACCTACCTACACCCACTAACCCCTTATTCACAAAACACTAACATCATATTCACAAAGCACTAAACTCAAGGCAGTCGGTGCTTTCTTAACACATGAAGGTGACGATTTTTGAACAGCTATAAGTTTCCATGCACAACATACAAAACATAGGAAACAAGTCAGTTCTCTCAGCTATGACCTCTCCTGGTATATTATGTATTATAATCACAACTAAGCTATGAACTCCTGGTATATTATTATAATCATAACTAAGCTATGACCTCTCCTGGTATATTAGTATAATCATAACTAAGCTATGACCTCTGGTATATTATTATAATCATAACTAAGCTATGACCTCTCCTGGTATAAAAATTATAATAATCAAATAGAAGTGCTAAACCACAGGGGTCATACAGCGCTGCAGGTTATTGCAGGATGCAGGGAGAATGGGTTGTAAGAAAGAGATGGATGATTAGTAGGGTATGGAGTGCAGCAAGACAGTGGATAGTGCAGAGAGAGAGGGTAGCAAGAGATCGAGGTAGAAGGGACTGAGGGAGGTGCTAAAGGTATAGTCTTCAGAGTTTGTGTAGTAAGTCAGTTTCTGTCAAAAAGTCGAGAGAGTCAGGATTAAAGGAGGGTCCATCAGCAAGAAGGGAAGGTAAAGAAAGGGCCGCAGAGCGAAGACGCCGTTGGAGGTAAATTCTGCGAACTCGTTGATAAAGTGGACAGTCCAACAGAATATGTCAAACAGACATTGGAACCTGACAATGCTCACAGAGGGGCAGGGAGCCTCTCCATGAGATACCCATGCGTAAGACAAGTGTGGCCAATGCGAAGACGGGAGAGTGTAGTCTCCCAACCTCGACATTGGTCAGACCTGGTATAAAAAGTATGACCAGCATCGATGCCTGAAATCCACCCAAAACAAAAATGTGACTGCCCACGAGGAATATGACTAGCATAATTGTTATCAACTTTAAATTACTGCTACAGAATAAAATGGTAGGACTTCAAGGTTTATTTATAAAATTAAACACTGTAATGAATAATTTGGTATTCACAAGTACAGAGGTTAATACACACCAGTGTCAGACCTCCAAGGATGAATCATTTACCTTTTACAGGGGATAGCCGAGATGATAGGTATTAAAAAAAAAAAAAAGGCATTTTTAGTATAAAATTTATTTTAAAGGATGCACAAAAGATGGTCAACAGCAGTTATTATAATATACAACAAATAATTCTATATCACAAAATACAATAAAAAATGAGCAGCTCTACATTACAGACCAGCAACTATCTAGCTAGTTGGCAAAAAACATTATCCTTGTGAGGGAAAAGCCAGTACTAATTGGGGTTAGGGCTGTTCAGACAACCAGGAACCATTAGCATATTACTGCCCGCACTTCCATGTAACGGGTGGAGGCAAAACTCCAGTTCCTGGTGTCTGATGTGCTTTAATTTCTACTCCTGGTAGTATTAACCTTACTTGGTGTGGGTTGAAGTTTGGAGAGTCACTTCACCTCAACTCTTCTCCTGATCGGGTAAGGTGATCTACCAGGAATATTTCTGGTTACCAGTAATGACTAAGCTTGCACACCACCCTTTGTCTTTCTTAAATGTTGTACTTGTATAACTTTTGAGTAACCAGTTTATTTTCTTTATTATCAGCTCTGCTGCTGGCCTGGTCATCCAGGGTAGATGCCAAGATATAGGAGCAAGATACCAGTCTATGGGACTTAGAGGATATTACGACTACTCCTCACCTCTAACATCATACTTGTGGTGCTACAACAATGTAGTAACAGGAGATTCCAGAACATTGGATGATTACCACCACCCAGGATAACCTACACCATTTCTTCAAACATCCGAAGACCATCCTGAGCTTTACATACTCCTGCCCTAACATCTTACCAGAACCACAATGGCCAATTTTTATTCCTATTTAATTTTAATTAAAAGGCTTAAAAAACTTATCTTCATTATTAATCCTAGAGTCGTTTATTTATTTATTTTTCCATTCTTTTTGATCAGGCGGAAGGCGTTACCCTGACAATCTTTAAGCATCCAAAGTTATACAAGGTGTCATCTTCCTCATTCTAATGACTGCACAAAACACAGGCCCAGTTGATCTAAAATTGTTCACTAAATTATTTTAAAGTTCTAATATAAATTAATTACAAAAGGCCTACTATACATAACCTTGCAAAATACCTAGTAGCCATATGAACATATGTACAAAATATTAGAAATTTAAATTCAAGATATTTACCTGAACATTTATTACACTGTATGGTTTATAATTTAAGTAACTAATGTGACTGCTGGGAAATTATCTACATTGTTCTTTCTATTTCAGATAAACTTATTTGGTATTATTACATACAGTGGTACCCCGACTTACGATATTTTTTCATTCCAGAATGCTGTTCAAGTGCCATTACCAAACGAATTTATCTCCTTAAGAAATGATGTAAAATAGACTAGTCTGTTTAGACCCCCAAAATTACACTTACAAAAGAATTTAAAAAAATAAACTTACATAAAAGGGTGTGTTTGGGGACCATCGTAAGTCGGGGTACCACTGTACTACTCATGTTTACAAGTTAAAAAACACCTAAAAATACATTTCAAGTATTCATGGAGTTACTTATTGCAAAATTAAACATGATAACATCGTAAAAACCTCAATTTATCTATTGTTTTGCAATTGTAGTAATGTATAATATAAGTAGTAGATCAACTTACTGACAAAGTTGCCTATGGAAGCACTACCATGGGGAGTAAAAGGAGTAACTCACATCTCCCAGTGATTGATCCCTTCTCTGGCTAACCTCTCTGATTTGCTACATTTAATCAACCTCCATTTTCAATAATTGTGATGATTCTTGGTAGTAATACCTACATTGTTAGGCAAGTGGACCCATATGCATCTGAAGCCATTTCTTAAGGCAACGTTTTGCCCACCAGGGGTTTTGTTAAGTCAATACATATATAGAGGATGAGCATAGGGTCACCCCATCAATGATGCACTAGTAAATCTTCACATGGACTACTTAGAGGCAAAATGTTTCAATAACATTACCTCTAAAGTCATGCGTTACATAATGTCCTTATCCCCTAAACACTATGTCCATGAGCTACAAAATAAAAAGGGTTAAGATAGTTGAGGCTTCAATTAAATTTCAGAGGAAACTGATAATAAATTTTCCCTTACTTGACGTCTTCACATAAGCCAATAACTCACTATGATTCAAAGTCCACAGAAAAACCTACTAACAAAAAATGATCTCGTTCACTCCAGTGGGGGCACCAAAACCAAACAAGACATGCCAACAGGTTTTTTCCTAGGAACCTTCTGCATTTCCTGCCCAGAGTACCTGGACTAACAATGTGCCTTCCTACGCCAAACATTTTACGAGCTTGTTTACCTTCCACTTCACAGATTGCAAAAAACATATTTTCATCATCTTAAACTCTCCATGCAGCAACACCAGTTCCTGGAAATTCACCGCCCTTTCTAATTACCAAACTGCCTAAAATTTCTCCACAGAACCTGCTCGAAGTAACATCCCAGTTGCCACCACAACTAGCATTTCAAGACCACACCAAAACTAAATCTCACACCCAGAAAGTCCACATAGGTGTTTACACAATTTCCTGCAGAGATGAACATTCCAAACCCTTGAAACAAATCTGAGTGGACACACACATGCCAGTAGATGAAATCTGAAACCCAGTGTATAACCTTGGAACAGCAATCACCTTATGAGATGGAAGGATAAGTATGGTTATTGCTGAACCAAACACGAGGTGCAAGCACATGGAGATCAACTTTATACCAGTCCAACAATGTTACACAGAATAAAAGCAGTTTTACTATCTCAAGAGATTCTAGCATGAATTATACATCCAAAATATCATTTAAGACACCACCTCTGCTACTACTACTGATGCCACCCCAACCTTTTCCCTTATATATACTCAGTGTCCATGTAATGTATGTACAGTGGTCCCTCAAGTTATGATGGGCTTCAGTTATGATCATTTGAGTTGCGATTTACCGATTTACACTCGCAAAGAAATTCAGTTTTGAGCTGATAAAAAATTTGAGATACGATATGCATACCATGGTTGGCATACGTGGGTGGGCCTCAGTCAATTAGCAATAAGGTAGCTTGCCTCTTGGGCAGCATTTGAGCCAATAGGAGCATCAGTGGGGGTGTGGGCATGACTTAGCAGCCAATCACCAATGGGAATGAATTTGTCTATAATAGCGTTCGTACTACAGTGTACTGTTTCCTCTTCAGTTTGAAACTACTGTGGTGTGTTGCCCACACCAACTGGATTATTTACACTTCATAACTGCATCTGTGATTTAATTACACCCTCTTTTGCTTTACCAAGTCATCATGGTCACTAAAGTGCAGAGTAAACAGGCAATTTCTCTGAGGATCAAGCAAGAAATTGTGAAAAAACATGGAGTTATTGGTGCATGAGTATGGTTTTCCACGGTCAACCGTCTCTACCATTACCAAGCAAAACTCAATTATAAAGAAGATTGAAGTGAAAACACAGAAAAATGATCAGATATGGACTTTTGTTATTGTGGATGAAAAAGAAGCAGATGAAGGGAAATACAGTGCCTGCAAGTTATATCTGTGAGCATTTAAGTCCAAGATACAGTAAAAGTTGTACTTCCGAGATCTTGGAATGAATTACCATAAAACCATTTTCCTTGGGATTTGAGTTATAATAGTTTTGATATGATACGTATTTTGGAACAGATGAATATCATAAATTAAGGGACCACTGCATTGGTTTAACAAAATCCTGATGGACAATACAATGCCTTAATGTCTCAAATTTGCACACATCCAATTATATTTTAAAATAAGACCTTCTAATTGTCTTCAAGAGGAAACTGGAGAGATATATAGTCAATACCTGACCAGCAAGGCTGTGGTTCATGCACTGGATTGAATGTGGCCAGCAGTAACAGCCTGGTTCATCAGGCATTGATCCACCATAAGTCCTTGTCATGGACCGGGTTGCAGGGGTGTTGACTCCTGGAACTCCCTTGAAGTAGACTCCCATTCTTTGTCTTTCCTTCTTACTTGTACCAGTTCATCTTTTCATAATTTTTTCCCTCTACCTAACTTGCATTTGCTTAATGATTATAGTTTTCATATATTTTACACATTTGTATTTGTTACAAATCAAAACAGCATGAGGAATTCTTTATAAAAAATCATGACTGCTCCTTGAAAACACTTTAATAACAATGCATTGTACAGATGTGAGATTTCTGGGGAACTTTATACATCAGTCACATCACCATGGAAGGAGGAACTCTCAGAACAAAAATGAGGTATCAAAATTATAGATACAGTACAGTATGTACATACTTTGTAAATATATCATAACCCTGAACATCATAGGGTTTCAATTTTGCATATGGCCAGAAATGAAAAAACTGCACAAATTACCATACTTTTAAACAAGTTTGTGAAGCTGACCTTCATAATTATACAACTCTTACAGATGGAGGTTCAAGAAGCATATCAGTGGGCAAACAAATTATCGTGTTGGAGGAGAAGGCAAAAGGCCTGGAGCAACTGGTGATCCTGACATGGCTGATCCAGGACCCAATACAAGCTGAAAAGAGGTAGTAAAATGCATGAAGACATTCTGAGCATATAAAGTATGGTGGTAATGGCTAAATTGAAAGTGGAGTGGTGTGGACCCATACATGTACCATATGACCAGTAGGTACAGCACAAGTTCAGGCCCACATTGTTCTATTCAGTTTGATATTCTCACTTCATTTTAAAGTATCAACTTGATAGATAAAATATATAAAACTAAAAAAGTGAGTGCTCTAAGGGCCATACATAGAACTGTTTATAGCCAAATTTATATTTAATGTCCTAATTATCGTATACCTGAGATTTTCAAGACTTATTAAATGATGTTTACCAAAACTTTTAGTAAATCTTGAAGATCCACACATTTCAAAAACTGTCAACAATCTCTCTGCCTCTTTGTAAAATATAAAACTTGAATCTCGCAAAAAAATTTCAGGTAAATCTGGCTTGCATTTTACTGTTACTTTTGTATAGTGTATGAAGATGGATCAACTCCTGCAAAATAATAGTAAACTATTTTCTTTAACTCACTAGCACACTGCTACTAGTGAGTTAAAGAAAATATATTAATAGGGAGGCTCCATGACATACACACCCCCCTCTTCACTTCTGCCAGGTACTAGTAACCAGCAGGCAAAAATACCATACAGTACTCTCGCATAAACAGGCCTCTGCATACTAGGGCCTTACAGAAAAACCCTGTGAGCACTAAAACACAAACACCTATGGTATACACTAAAAAAAACTTACCCAACACCAAATACTCCAACCACTACATCTTACTTCCTGCTTCCTCTGCTGTGCTTAACCTACTGCCTAAAGACACCTCATCTGCTCCTGCCTGACTGACAGGAATAATACGCGTCTCGTTTCAGTACAATACTCGGAAAATGACATTATGTATGGAGCATTTTTTTTATAAAATATTTTACTGCAACACACTGCGTAATAAGAGTTTCAACTCAATTCTGGGTCACCAAGTCATTATGAGTGGATAGCTAAAGGTTTCCAGTGGTTGAACTTATGCTAAGAAATAGCAGTCTGGAATCTTAGCTAATAACAAAAATTTAAAATCCAGTATCAATATACTATTCCTCAAACATAAAGCACAGTATAGTGCATCATGCTTGGCTTGAAGAAATTTAAATATAAATAAGCTGCAGGAGCAGCTCAAGATCCAAACTGATGAAGACAAATCACTACACTTTAGAAAACAAAAGAAATTGTCATGTACATGCTAGACCGAAGTGGATGTCGTAAAACTGGTTTTGGGAGATGAAAGCCCTTAAACTGCTTACTGTCACACAGACAAATTTCAAAACTGCTTACTTTTCAAATGTAAAACTGCTAAAATACCATATTTTACGGTGCCGAAGATGCTAATTTTTTTTCCCCAAATAAGTCTCCAAAATCCTTGGTAGTAGGTTGGTAGACAGCAATCGCCCAGGGAGGTACTACCATCCTGGCAAGCGAGTGTAAAACGAAAGCCTGTAATTGTTTTACGTGATGGTAGGATTGCTGGTGTCTTTTTTCTGTCTCATAAACATGCACTTAGGTCACACTACACATGCATATACAAGCATATATATATATATATATATATACACCCATGCGTGTCGTAAGAGGCGATTAAAATGCCGGGAGCAAGGGGCTAGTAACCCCTTCTTCTGTGTATATTACTAATTGTAAAAGGAGAAACTTTCGTTTTTCCTTTTGGGCCACCCCGCCTTGGTGGGAAATGGCCGACGTGTTGAAAGAAGAAGAAAGATATATATACACACACCCCTCTGGGTTTTCTTCTCTTTTCTTACTAGTTCTTGTTCAATTCCTCTTATCTCCATGGGGAAGTGAACAGAATTCTTCCTCCATAAGCCATGTGTGTCGTAAGAGGTGACTAAAATGCCGGGAGCAAGGGGCTAGTAACCCTTTCTCCTGTATACATTACTAAAGTTAAAAAGAGAAACTTTTGTTTTTCTTTTTGATTCACCCTGCTTCGGTGGGATACGGCTGGTTTGTTGAAAGAAGAAGTCTCAAAAATTTACCCAGCATCTTGGAGACCAAAGTAACGTTTACCTTTTTTTCCAAAATTTAGCCAATCAGAAATGGGGAAGTGTCCTTGACACAAGAGCATCCTGTTAACTGTAAAATATGGTAGATCAAACTGAAAGTTTTCAATAAGTTGTAACATTTATTTTTTTGGTCACTGTTGTTAACCCTTTCAGGGTCCAAGGCCATTTTTGGAAGGGGTGTGCCAGTGTCCAAGAATTTAAAAAAAAAAAAAAATTATTTTTTCTTATGAAATGGTAGAGAATTTTTTTCTGAAGGTAATAAAACAACAAGTACGAAATTTGATTGAAAATTGACGAAATTATGCTCTCGCGAATTTTGATGCGTCAGCGATATTTACGCATCGGTGATTTTGCCAACTTTGACTCCCATTTTACATTATTCCAGTCGACCAAATTCTTTGCTATTTCACTAGTTTTACTTCTATTCTATCGATTGAGCACAAGAAATCGCCCAGTCAACTGTTTCAACTACAAAATAAAGTGATTGGAAATTGGTAATTTAGCCAATTTAACTCAAAGTTCAAAATATTCCAATTTCAAAATAGGGTGCAGAATAAACAATGCAGGCATTCCTCGCACTAAACTAACATTTCCTCTGTTCATTAGTTACGTTTTCAGTCTTTACAAATGAATTCCATTTTTATTTTTTATTCACATAATGAATTTTTATTCAAACCCAAAAATGGAAGATTTACTGTTATGCAATATTGTAATAATTGTACAAATAATATCACCACATTTGTGAACGTATATTAGACCCACCAGCTGGCGCGTATTAGACGTGTGAGTTCATTTGTTTACTCTTGAACATTGGCAAAAATTTAACATTTCCGCTACTTTGAGCTCAGTTTCAAGCCATTTCCAATACTAAAACTAATCAAAATCATCTCTATATCTGTAATATATCTCCCATTCTATCAAATGAGATCAAGAAATCGCAAATACAACTATAAAAAGTACACGAAAAAACACTGCAAAGTCGCTGTTTTAATAAAAAATTATGGTTTCAGTTTTTTCTCTCTCATTATGCACTGTGTGCTGCAGGATTTGTTTTATGTGGTGCACACTTACCACATAGATGTATTCTCTCATATCTAGGCCCAAATTTGCCACTCAAAGCTTATCTGAGTGAGCTGAGCTCACGACATAGAACTACGGTTTGGACCCTGAACTCAAAGCCGTAGAACTATGGCACGGACCCTGAGAGGGTTAAAGAAGCAAGTTAACTCATTTTTTTCTTAAATACTTCATCAGTATTTTAATCTATTTAAACAATTTATCACAAGTGATTCATTTGAATGGCAAAAGTCAACCAGCTAATCTAAAAACTGGAATCAGAACTGGGTTGTAACAAAAAATTAAAAGTTTATGATCTACTGCTCTATAACAGAAGATTCCTATAAACAGCAGCAACAATGAAGACTAGTGCTTAACACTGGAAGAGAGAAATAGGTTTCAAAGGAGAGTATTTTATAGACATGAGGTAGACATTTTTAACACAATGACATATCTAGGAAAGACCTAAGACTGATCTCTGGATGAAAGTGAGACTATTAACACTGTTTTATTTTACTACTTACCCTATTTCTATCCTGTTTCATCATCTCCTCTACATTAAGCCTTTCTAATTCAAACATCACAGGAGCAAACAAGATGACAGATGTACTGGCTGCAATCCACACTACTTGTCGGGTCAGTTCATATGTGCCTGGAAGACGACAAGGTGTTACTAAGTTTTTTTTTTTTCTACGACAGACAGATATGTTTTACTTTTTTAATAAAATATGCCACAGTTTAGTAAAGGTGCTTAATTAATAATGGTCAAGCATTAGAAAAATGAAATGAACATCAGCTGTTATCCAAAATTCTACAGTTGCCTAATGAGTGCCAAATCTTCTTGTTACCTCATCCTATGTGCCTTCTCATAACCATTTACTAGGGTTCATCGAAAAGAAAACACAATCACTCATACATCAATCTACTTATGAGTTCTTTTCCATATCACCACATAATGTATTTCAAGATAGAGAAATTGAAACGTGAAGATGTGCAAGAATCTTTTAAAACAGTGCAACAGGTAGAGACAGTGATAGTACGTAGTACTGTACCATATACAGTGGACCCCCAGTTTATGATAGTCTCCAAACTCGCCCTTTTATGTAAGTTTATTTTTGTAAGTGCTTTTGTAAGTGTATTTTTGGGGGTCTAAAAGGACTAATCTAATTTACATTATTCCTTATGGGAATAAATTCGTTCGGAAATGGCACTTGAACAGCATTCTTGAACGAAAAAATAATGTAATCCGGGGGTCCACTGTATATATATACAGACACTCCTCACTTAACCTACCTGTTTAAGAACCGCGCAGACTTATGACCAGCTCTCCGACCAGTCAGTATTGTACATTGTACAAGAATTTTGGTTGCGGAAACTTCATAACGTGCTTAATTTAGATGTTGAAGTGGAAGATACTGAAGAATTAGTGGAATATGTCAAGGGAGAGCTAACTAACGAAGATTTAACAGAGTTGGAAGCGCAGCAGCACTTGGAAGAGGAAGAATAGGAGAAAAGAATGGAAGAAGTACAAAAGAAGTTCACTGTAAAGGGGTTGGCTGGTGTGTTCTGGAAAGTGAATGTGGTAATATTAGAACTAGAGGGTATGGATCCAAATGTTGAACGGTTCATAAAAGTGGAACGGCAAATGGATGAACTTTTGCAGTGCTATCGTGAAATTTATGAAGAAAAAAGAAAATTACAAAGCAAACCACACTAATGGGACTCTTCTCGAAAGCTACACCCTGGACCCCTACCCCTACCACTACAAGTCCTTCTATTTCCTCGCATTCATCTTTCTTACCTGGGCCCTCTACAGCTCCTAATAACCTCGCTGATAACTCTGATGATGATGCTCCTTGCTTATCGATCAATTCGCTTAATGACCTAGTCGTAGGAATAGAACTCAGTCGTTAAGTGAGCAGTGCTTGTATATACAGTGGACCCCCGAGTTACCAACACCCCGGAAATCGTATAATTATGTAAGTATAATATTGTAAGTGCTTTTGTAAGTGTATTTTTGGGGGTCTGAAATGGACTAACCTACTTGACATTATTTCTTAAGGGAGTAAATTCGTTCGGTAATGGCACTTGAGCAGGTTTCTGGAATGAAGTTTTTACGTTACTCGGGGGTCCACTGTATAATTTTTTTTTTGCTTTGGTTTTAACACTGACCGTTTACCACTGAGGCAGGGTGACTGAAAAAGAAGCACTTTCACCATCATTCACACTATCACTGTCTTGCCAGAGGCACACAGATACAACAGTTTAGATGTCCCTCTAAACAACAAATATCCAGACCCTGCCTTTAGAGTGGAGGCACTGTATTTCCCACCTCCAGGACTAAAATCTAGCTATTAAACAAGGTCTAATGATTATACCTGGAGGGCATTCCAAGGATCAATGACCTGGCAGCCCAGTCCATGACCAGTAGTCTCTCAGCTTACTCAAGGCCGTCCCTGCTTTTCATTAGGGGGATGTTGCACTGCCTGCCAAGTCTTTTGCTTTCACAGGATGTGATTTTGGCATGTAGATTTGGGACTAGTCCTCTAGGATTTTCCAAGTATATATTATCATGTATCTTTCTCACCTGCATTCCAAGGAGTACAGATCGAGGGCCTTCAACTGTTCACAGTAATTTAGGTGCTTTATGCTACATATACATGCAGTAAAGGTTCTCTGTATATTCTCCAGGTCTGCAGAATATACAGAGAACCTTTACTGCCAAGGAAAAAGACTCATTAGCTACATTCACAGTAGTAGTTAATATAAATGCTTTACTTAATTAGCATATGATATAAAAATGAATACATGTAATCAATTCCATTACAGAAGAGTGAAGTCATAAAAAATTTCTGCAACATTGTGCCCTCATTACATTCAAATTTGATACCTATGGATGTATAGAAATGAAGCGAGAGAAAATAAGGTGGACTAAACTTACTTTTCATTATACTGAAAGAGGATGACACAGCTCTGACACTGGTTTTTCGAAGGCGTTCAGGAAACATCTCTGTTAAACCCCATAGTCTCTCCACTAAACTTTCATCAGCATCCTGCAATAAAAACAAGTGAAAGAATCACCTAATAATTGCTTGCAAATTTAACACTAAGATGCTGTACAGTAGAGTATGTTTGGGAGGGTGTGTAAAGGTAGAAAGTTGAAAGTGAACATAGATACGAGTAAAGTGATGAGGGTATCAAACAATTTAGATAAAGAAAAATTGGAAATCCAACAATGTCCATGTCTCAAGATGTCTATTTAGCATTGCACTATGTACTTTGCTAACACCAGTGGTGTGGAGTTACAGTCAGAAGCAATTCTTGGGTTACTGGAGTTGGTAAAAATGTACCGACTCAAACTCCTAATAAGTTTAAATTGTATAGAATATAAATTAAACAATAATTTGGAAAAGGAAGGTTATGTACCTAACTGAGTTTAATTCTTTTAAAATGGTCATTTATTAAGTTGTTTTAGATATTCAATTGCTTTTTACTTTTTTGTAGTTTTAACTTTGAATTCCTTTTATTAAAATCAAAGAATGTGTAATTCAGATTTTTTAACTAGTTTATACTTAATAGTCTTTTTATAAAAATATAACCTCACTGTTTCCATTTTTCAAGTTTTGTACTTTGTTTAACTATAAAGTTACTGAATGTTTGTAATTTGTTTAATAAATAAAATAAAAAAAGCCTGAATGACATAGTTATAGCATTAACAGGTTACTGAGCTTATATGTTGCATACTTAACTCCACAAACCTGGTTAACACCCTCAATTACAAAATTCACCAGAATCCCCTAGATATGTACCTTTTTTTTTCTAGACAAATTTTGGACTAACATAACAGTCCCACTAAAATCAAGCATAATTACTGACAAGACTGATGGGCTCTAACCCAACCTTTTTTATCATAAGGAAAATTAAAAACCAATGGAAACAAAATAAAATTTGGACTTCATAATTATGTACAGTGCTGTAGTAATAGACATTTTCACAATGGTAACAGGCAAATAGGAGAAAAATCTAAAAAAATCTACAAAACATTAATGCAGGTGTTATTTTAATTTTATACTACAGCCTCTCCTCACTTAATGGTGGAGTTCCGTTCCTAAGACCACATCGGTAAACGAAGTCGTCGCTAAGTGAGGAGCATACTATAATGGTAGTGGGTTTGTGTCAACTATCTGATAATGTTTTACTGTCACCTTGGCACCATTTATAACATTTCTGGTGTATTTTTAAATGTTGATACAGCAGTGTACTGTACATATATTGTAATAAACAGAATAGAGGAAATCAGCTCTAATATACTACATTATTTAGGTATGCATACTGGTCAGAGAGCCCGTCGTAAGTCCAAGTCGTCGGTAAAGGAGTATGTCGCTAAGTGAGGAGAGGCTGTATTTTGAATTTAAAGTAGTTTTATAGATCCTTTCTGTGTAATTTATAATAGTGATAACTGCAGTACGTATTTATAATATCATTACATTATATCCATCATTAATATGTTAAATTATTTCTTTTACAGCATATCAATAACTATTTCTATCATTATCATATAACAAATATACACAATAGAATGTAAAAATTATAGGGAAATAAGCTTGTTGAGTATACCAGGTAAAGTGAATGGTAGAGTTATTATTGAAAGAATTAAAGGTAACCAGGATTGCAGATAAACAAGGAGGTTTTAGGAAGTGTGGGTGATGTGTAAACTAAGTGTTTACATTGAATCATATATGTGAAGAATATTTAGATAATGGTAAGGAAGTTTGTGCTGCATTTATGGATTTAGAAAAGGCATATGAAAGGGTGAATGGGAGAGTAATTTGGCAGATACTGCAAGTGTATGGAATATGTGGTACATAGGTTACTTAAAGCAGTTAAGAGTTTTTATGAGAATAGTGAGGATTAGGCCAGGGTATATTCTAGAGGGGAAATTATTTTCCAGTAAAATTAGGCCTTATACAGGTGTGTGTGATGTCACCATGTTGATTAACACATTTATAGATGGAGTTGTACAAGAAGTGAATGCTAGGGTATCGGTAAGAGGTGTTTAATTAAAAGACAAAAGAATTAATACAAAGTCGAAGTTATCACAGTTGTTTTTTGCCTATGATACGGTGCTTTTAGGAGATTCTGAAGAGAAGTTGCAAAGGTTGGTGGACAAATTTGAAAGGGTATGTAATAGAAAAAATTAAAAGTAAACATAGGAAAACATATTTGATGAGTAACAAAAAAAACAGGTAATGAAGATTGGATAACAGACTGGAAGGAGGGAGTACAGAGAAAGTGAACATGTTCAGATATTTGAGAGGATATGTCAGCAAATGGGTCTATAAAAGATGAGGTGAACTATAGAACTGATGAGGGGAAAAGAAGGCAGAGAGTGCATTGAGGCATCTGTGGAGATAAAGAACATTATCCATGGAAGCAAAAATGGGAATGTATAAAAGTATAGAGGCACCAACACTCTTATGTGGGTGTAAAATATGGGTTTTGAATGCTGAAGCAAGGAGGAGATGAGGCAGTAGAGATATTGTGTCTGAGGGCAATGGGTGGTGTGAATATATGAAAAGAATTCATAGTCTGGAGATTAGGAGGTATGAGGGTACTAAAAGTATTATCCAGAGGGCTGAGGAAGGGGTTGTTGAAGTGGTTTAGACATTTAGAGAGGTGCATAAATCCATAGTGGAGGGAAGACAAGGTAGGGATTGTCCCATGGTAATGTTGGAGGGAGAGGGTAAAGAAAGTTTTGTATGTGAGGGGCTTGGACATGCACAAGACATGTGTGTATGTGTTAAATAGAAATGTGTGAAGGCAAGTGGTTTTTATGACTTATTGTACTGTTGGAGTGTGAGCAAGGTAACATTTATGATAGGATTCAGGGAACCCAGTTAACTGAACTCTAGTCCTGGAGATGGAAAGTACAGTGCATGCACTCTGAAGGAGTGGATATATTGCAGTTTGGAGGGGCATTTGAGCTGTAGTAGTGGCATGCCTCTGGCAAGACAGTGATGGAACGAGTGATGTTTAAAGTATTTCTTCTTTTCTGGGTCACCCTACTTCAGCGGGAAAGTCAATGTGTTAAAAATATCATATTAATATTCATTTTTAAAATCTGTCTTTTTATATTTATAATTTTGTTATAAGAGCTCTATCCCACCACAGACATCTCTTCCAGCAAATAACTTGAACAAATTAGTAAAGGGATGTCTTGGCTGAAATTTTGGCTAAGGGTTATGACTGCTACTCAGCAGATCTCAGGCATTAGATTACATTTTACAATGCATACAAGCTACAAAATAAATAAGCTACAAGCTACAAAATAAATAAGCTTTTTTTTTTTTTTTGGCTGATTCTTATTTTGGGAGATATTAGCAAAAATAGTACATTAATTTTGGTTGCACAGCACATCTCAGTCAACCAATGCTTACTACAAAACTATATAACTTAATATTGTTCAATACACAAATAACACACACATAGAGGAGCTTGCGACCATTTACAAAGTCACACTATGACTTGGTAAATGCTCCAAGTTGGACCAAAACATCGTTGCAAGCTCCTCCTCTCCCATGTGTGGGTTATTTGTGTATTATTACAGTCACAGTACTGTGCCTTTTTGTTCTTTAATACAAACAAATTATTTCATTGCATTTGTACATAGATATTTGTAGTTACAATCATAAACTGAAGTGCAAGGAGAGCCACTGACATGCCATGGCATTAGGGGCAGCTTAATCTAATGACTTATAGACTATGTACGTACATAATATTAGAGAAATTGATTGAGTTTATTCTAGTTATATATTTGTTCAAATTACAATATGATGATATTACATTGTAAAAATTGAGATTATCTTAAGGAAAATAACATTGAGCATTTTTGAAAGTAATTTATAGTATGAGTATTAGTTTAGGGTGAGTAGGAGGTAACATAATAGTACTGTAATATATTAGTAAAAATTTAAATGATCTTATAGGAAAATAATATTGAACATTTTTGAAAGCAATTTACAGTATGAGTATTTAGTTTAGGGTGAGTAGGTGGTTTTTGAGAAGTCTTAAATTGATTTTCAGACAAGGTTATCTTAATATTTACTGGTAATGAATTCCAGATTCTGGGGCCCTTTATGTGCATAGAATTTTTACATAGGTTGATATGAACACGGGGTATATCAAAAAGGGATCTGTGTCTTGTGTTGTGGTCATGGGTCCTATTAAAGTTGGTGAGGAGAATTTTGAGCGGAGGGTTTATATTAGAGTGTAAAGTTTTATATATGTAGTAGGCACAAGAATAAGTATGAATGTTCTTTACAGTGAGTAGTTTTAGGCTTTTGAATATTGGTGGAGCATGCTGTCTAGAGTGGGAATTTGTTATCATTCTGACTGCAGCCTTTTGCTGGGTTATGAGTGGTCTAAGGTGATTTAATGTTGTGGATCCCCATGCACAGATTCCATAGATGAGATAAGGGTAGATTAGTGAATGATATAGTGCAAGGAGAGCTGATTGAGGCACATAGTAGCGTATCTTTGATAATATGCCTACTGTCTTTGAGATTTTCTTGGAAATTTGTTGTGTGTGTGTTTGGAATTTAAGGCTACTGTCAAGGTGGATTCCTAGGAATTTTCCCTCTGTGAGTCTTGTGATGGGTGAACCATTGAGCGTTATGTTAAGTGGAACATTTGTGGCTTTGTTTCCAAACTGTATGAAGTAAGTCTTGTAAGTATTGAGAGTAAGCTTGTTAGTCGTCATCCATGTTGATATTTTCTGTAATTCGGCATTAACAATGTTGGCCAGTATGACTGGATTTGGGTGAGAGAAGACATATGTTGTGTCATCTGCAAATAATATGTGTTTGAGTAGTTGTGATGCATTCGGTAGGTCATTTATGTAAATGAGGAATAGGAGTGGCCCCAGGACACTTCCTCGAGGGACTCCGACTGTAATTTGTTGTGTGGAAGAGTTCGCTCCATTTGTGTACACGTATTGGCTTCTGTTACTAAGGTATGACTTTAGGTAGTTGAGTGGGTGCCCCCTTATACAATAGTGTGCTAATTTTGTGAGCAGTAAATCATGGTCGACTGTATCAAAAGCTTTGCGTAGATCAATGAAGATTCCCAGTGGGACTTCTTTCTTCTCAAGTGCGGTGTATATTAACTCTAGCATGTGTATAATAGCATCGTTTGTGCTCTTGTTGGTCCTGAATCCAAATTGACAGGGGTTGAGTACATTGTGTGAGACGAAATAGGAATAGATCTGTCTATGAATTAATTTTTTGAAGATTTTAGAAAGCAGTTGTAAATTAGAAATTGGTCTATAATTATTCAAGTTCAATTTAAACTATAAATGGCCAAAATTTCAGGTGGAAACCTCATCTAGTTAGTTATGCTAGTTAGGTTTTCTAGCTGCACACTCAGTTATTTACTTAATTAGGTCCTTTGTAGGAAAACTCGTTAAGTTGGATATTAGGTCCTCAGCTGGAAAAGGTCAGTTATGTCCTCTGCTGAGAAACTCAGTCAGGTCATCTTGAGAAATGCCAACGTCACACATCATAGAGTGACAAGGCCAACACCATGCCCTAGTGCTACAAACCTGAACATTCCTCCAGGTGCTCACCTCAATCTTGTCATCCCTGAAAGTTTTGAACGCCTCCAGGTTCTCACCTTGAGAGCTCTGGACACCTCCAGGGGTACTCGCGTCATTATCGTCATTATCGTCCCTAAAAGCTCCGGATCCACCCTGGGTGCTCATGTCGTTGGCGTCGTCCCTGACACCTCTGGACCCAAGATACTCATCTCTTCATCCCTGTGAGCTCTGGATACTCCCCCCTACACACAAATGGACCCCAAGGGAAATAAGTCACTGACTTTTTTGGGGTTATCCTAGGTAATTAATACGTACCTGTGCCTAAATTAACTTACTGTAACCCGTCATCATTGTCGTAGTCCCTAAGAGCTCCAGATAACCCCCTTCCCCGGGTGCTCACCTCGTTCGAGTCATCCCTGAGAGATCTATACCCCTTTCCTTCCCAACACTCACCTCGTTGTCGTCATCATCGTCGTCGTCCCTCAAAGCTCTGGATATAACACTGGAAGTGTCGTCCTGAGCAGCAGACGACACTCGAGCAGCAGCAGCCGCCTCCACTGCCTCCCCCATCACCTTGGCTGCCTCTTTCTGAGCAGTGGGGCTCAATATCTGGCTCTCCGGGGTGGCCTCACTGCTGGCCACACCGCTGTCCCTCTCTGACAACTCTAGTAAGGTAGCCATGGTGGGTATGACAGCAGGTATAGCAGATTATCACCAGACTTTGTACCGTCTCTCATACACTACCTCCACACTGACACTGATCAGGGTTACGTAATAGTCTACTATCCTCACATTATACCATCTATTTATTAACCTATTACTATTAAAACTTGGAAAAATTGTCTGTTAACGGTATTAAAGCAAATTCTAGATGAGATAAGTTAGGTAATATGTTGTCAACAAATATAGATATTGTCATCCGTAAATAACATATTGTGAGCCGCTGGGTATGTTTGTATGCCGGTAGCAAATTACTCATATAGATTTTTGTAACTTTTATCACCCTTTTTGTCGTTCTTCGCTGGCTCGGCATATTGTTTAAGGCGCTAAATGTCAGCCTTTTGCTCTTCGTTAAATAAATCTTAAGGGAAAAAAAATGCAGATTTTGTACGGCTTTGGAGAAAGCCAGTCACCTTGAAGGATGCCCGAGACTGGCTCTAACCAGGAGATAAACGATGTGGCATTTATATAGATTCACTATAGCTTATTAGTGTAACTACTTACTTGTACCCGCACCTGCACAGGGATGTTATGAAGTAGTTCTTCAGTCATAGAGTTGTCAGGAAGTGGAACAGTCTGGAGAGTAATGTTGTGGAGGCAGAATCCATACATAGATAGGTCCGTACATAGCTAGGTCCATACATAACGAGGTCTATACATAACTAGCTGCATACATAGCTCTGTCCATACATAGCTCTGTCCATACACAGCTCTGTCCATACACAGCTCTGTCCATACATAGCTCTGTCCATACATAGCTCTGTCCATACATAGCTCTGTCCATACACAGCTCTGTCCATACACAGATATGTCCATACATAGCTCTGTCCATACACATCTATGTCCATACATAGCTATGTCCATACATAGCTATGTCCATACATAGATATGTCCATACACAGCTATGTCCATACATAGCTAGGTCCATACATAGCTAGGTCCATACATAGCTATGTCCATACATAGCTAGGTCCATACATAGCTAGGTCCATACATAGCTAGGTCCATACATAGCTAGGTCCATACACAGCTATGTCCATACATAGCTATGTCCATACATAGCTATGTCCATACATAGCTAGGTCCATACATAGCTAGGTCCATACATAGCTAGGTCCATACATAGCTAGGTCCATACATAGCTAGGTCCATACATAGCTAGGTCCATACATAGCTAGGTCCATACATAGCTAGGTCCATACATAGCTAGGTCCATACATAGCTAGGTCCATACATACCTCGGTTCATACATACCCGGTTCATACATACCTCGGTTCATACATACCTCGGTTCATACATACCTCAGTTCATACATACCTCGGTTCATACATACCTCGGTTCATACATACCTCGGTTCATACATACCTCGGTCCATACATAGCTAGGTCCATACATAGCTAGGTCCATAAATACCTCGGTCCATACATACCTCAGTCCATACATTGCTAGGTCCATACATAGCTTGGTCCATACATAGCTAGGTCCATACATAGCTAGGTCCATACATACCTCAGTCCATACATTGCTAGATCCATACATAGCTAGGTCCATATATAGCTAGGTCCATACATAGCTAGGTACATACATACCTAGGTCCATACATAGCTAGGTCCATACATAGCTAGGTCCATACATAGCTAGGTCCATACATACCTCGGTTCATACATACCTCGGTTCATACATACCTCGGTTCATACATACCTCGGTCCATACATAGCTAGGTCCATACATAGCTAGGTCCATAAATACCTCGGTCCATACATACCTCAGTCCATACATTGCTAGGTCCATACATAGCTAGGTCCATACATAGCTAGGTCCATAAATACCTCGGTCCATACATACCTCAGTCCATACATTGCTAGATCCATACATTGCTAGATCCATACATAGCTAGGTCCATACATAGCTAGGTCCATACATAGCTAGGTCCACACCATACATAGTTTTAAGACAAGGTATGATAAAGCTCATGGAGCAGGGAGAGCAGAGACCCAGTAGCAGACAGCGAAGAGGCGGGGCCAGGAGCTGAGTCTCGACCCCTGCAACCACAATTAGGTGAGTACAATTAGGTGAGTACACACTCCCTGCTCATGGAGCAGGGAGTGTTAATTACCATTTTGTCCTAGGCACATGTCGATTAGACACTAGGCCTGTTGTATATATGTGTGTGTGTGTAACGAAACACTTCGAAATGTTTCGGCCCCGCCGGGAATTGAACCCGGGCCCTCCGTGCGTAAAGCAAGAGCGCTAGCCACCATGCCATCGGGGCGTGTGGACCTAGTAGTGACCAGCGAAGAAGAGGGGCCAGGAGCTATGAATCGACCCCTGCAACCACAAACAGGTAAGTACCTAAATAAACTTACATCGGGAAGCAGGACTTGATACAGCATAAACAGTCATTGGCTCTTACGAACCCAACAAGAGAAACTTTTACTGGTAAGTAAAGCTATCTGTATTTCTATAGAGAATGCTTTACAGACTTAAAATAACTTATAATAACTTATAACTGCTTAAAATAACTTATAACTGCTTAAAATAACTTATAACTGCTTAAAATAACTTATAACTGCTTAAAATAACTTATAACTGCTTAAAACGACTACTAGTAGAATTTTTGCAAGAACAATGTTGGATTTTTATTTAGCAAGACAATTAGCTATAAACATTAGTGGAGGTATTAACGTTGGTCACATACAAATGCAGATACTAATTAAATTTTCAGCATTACTGTACAGGACATAAAAATTGAAGGTTCAAAGAATGCAGCGTTTCTCAATCAAAACTTCGTTATTCTATACTTAAGGCTGCCCGAAATGCTTTGCATTAAGATTTAGTTTAATATCTTTATTATGCACCCCATACCAACCCTGTGGGCGGTAGTCAAAAGATTACAGATGTACATAATGGGTCCAGGGACTGGGCCTCAAAGTTTTAATAGCTGAACAAAGTACAAAGGTAATGAACTAAAGTTACAAATATAAGTAAATTTACTTACTTCCAAGGGCTTTCCATAAAGTATGTGGATAAAACCACTTTTTCTGTACCAACTAAGCCAGTTTATAGAAATAAAGTTTACATATTTTAACACACCAGTATTAGTAAAATATTACCACTTAATTTTGTATACATGTATTGTTTAAAAATATTCTCTTATGGCCCACATTCGAATACACTCCAAGCCACTCTCGTAAACCCCTCAATCACATATCCAGCTATTAAATAATATGGTTCAGTAAAGTTTATACAAAAATAGTGAACAATCCATTGAAATGATTTTAAGACTCAAAACCATAGTAATTTCAATCCAGATCTATATGGGTAGCCAGATATGGTGTTAGAATAAATAACATTCAAGGCAATCTGTTGTTTAGTTAAATCTTTTATGCAATACTTTATTGTCACCTTTAGTCAAATATTACAGAGGTACATATAGTCGGTATGCCAAAGTTTATAGCGAACAAGTTAAAAGGATGAATCTCTCAGTCTATACGCGTACAATCATGAACAAATTACAAAGTAATGAGCCATTCACGTCACACGGCACAACTGTAATGAGTTATAGTGCAAATATTAACTGCTCACGCACCAGCATTCAATCTGACTGAGGACCGGGGCAGAATCATGAGATCTGACAGGCTGCAGGCCTGTCCAGAAGCTCTCTGGGTTAACTCAAGTGCAAAGTCATAAGATTGTTGAAGGGCTACAGTAAGTGTCAGTATGGGCCAGAGACTTACAAACCTACAAGGAATAATCTTGGATTACCTGGAGGGTCTCGGGTCACCCCAGCGACTCGTCTGAGACCAGGCCAGGCTGGATGGGTCTGATCAACCAGGTGTATAGCCGCCGCAAGCAAACGACGCTAGAACCACAGCCGGGTTAGTACGACTTTAGGTGCACTGTCCAGTGCCTTCTTGAAGACAGCCAGTCTTTGGTATCCTCCCTATTGCTGGGGCATTGAACAGTCTGGGCCCCGATACTTGATGTTGTTGTCTCAGTGTCTGGCTGCACTCTTTTCATCGGGGGAATAACTGAAATCTGCCGAGCCTTGTTCTCATATGGAGGATTTCGCAGAGTTTGGTACAGAATCCTCCAGGACCTCAAAGTGTATATTATCATATATCTCGCCTGAGTTCCAGGGAATACAGATCAAGGACTTCTAACCGTTCCCAAATCTGGTGCTTTATCGTACTTGTGTGCTAAAGTTCTGTACCTCCAGGTTGTCAATGTCGCAGCCTTAGTATTATGCTGCACAATTCTGGTGACCGTATTACAGAATACAAATGCACTGGAAAACGTACGGAGGAGGATGACAAAGTTGATCCCAGTCATCATAAATCTTTCCTATGAGGATAGAGCCCTGAATCAGCATTCCAGAAAGTCATAGAATTAGGGGGATACGATTGAGGTGTATAAATGGAAAACAGGAATAAAGGGAATGTAAATAACATGCTAAAAATATCTAGCCAAGACAGGACTCGCAGCAATGGATTAAAGTTGGAAAAATTTAGATTCAGGAAGTATAAAGGAAAGCACTGGTTTGGTATTATTATGGATTAGTGGAACAAACTCCCGAGTAGAGATCACTTGGACAATGAAATATGGATCCCGGGCTACAACCTATACAGGTGTGACAGAGTGAACAGGCAAAAAGGGGGGGTTGGCCTGTATATCACAGAGTCACTTATATGTTCAGAACTACTAAATGCCTCAAATGATGTAGTTGAAGTATTAGCAATAAAGATCGAGAATCAAAACCTGGTCATCGTGGTTGTATACAAGCCCCCGGATGCAACGTCCCAACAATTCCAGGAACAGCTTCTGAAAATTGACCACTGTCTGGAAAATCTTCCAGCTCCTGCCCCCAACATCTTGCTCCTGGGGGATTTCAACCTAAGGCACCTAAAATGGAGGAACATTGCAAACAATGTGGTAGCAGAGATAACACCAGGAGGCAGCTCAGATGAAAACTCGCACACACATGAACTTTTAAATCTCTGTACCAAATTCACCTTAAACCAGCAAATAGTAGAGCCCACAAGATTAGAGAATACGCTGGATCTCATCTTCACCAACAATGATGATCTGATACGAAATGTCATCATATCAAAAACAATATACTCAGATCACAACATAATAGAGGTCCAGACATGCATGCGGGGAGCCCCAGATCAACAAAATGTAATCAGCCACGAGGGAGCCTTCTCCAAATTCAACTTCAATAACAAAAACATAAGGTGGGACCAAGTAAACCAAGTCCTAAATGATATAAACTGGGAAGATAGCCTAAGCATCACGGATCCTAACCTATGTCTAAAACAAATTAACTCTGTGGCACTTGAGGTTTGCTCAAGGCAAATTTCCTTAAGGAAAAGGAGGAGAAGATGCAAACTAGAAAGAGAGAAGTGCTCCCTATACAGGCGAAGGCAAAGAATAACGGAGCGGCTACAAGAGGCCAATATATCTGAAATACGAAGGGAGACACTAGTCAGAGAAATAGCAAACATCGAATTAAAACTAAAGGAATCTTACAGGAATCAAGAAACGCAGGAAAAACTAAAAGCCATAAATGAAATTGAAAGAAACCCAAAGTATTTCTTTTCTTATGCAAAATCAAAGTCGAGAATAACAACCAGTATTGGGCCCCTACTTAAACGGGATGGGTCCTACACAGATGACAGCAAGAAAATGAGTGAGTTACTTAAGTCCCAGTATGACTCAGTTTTTAGCGAGCCGCTAACCAGACTGAAAATCGAAGACCTAAATGAATTTTTTATGAGAGTGCCACAGAACTTGACAGACGCATGCCTGTCTGACATCCCCCTGACGCCAAATGACTTCGAAAAGGCAATAAATGACATGCCCATGCACTCCGCTCCAGGCCCAGACTCATGGAACTCTGTGTTCATCAAGAACTGCAAGAAGCCCCTATCACGTGCTGTTGCATGCAAAGAGTATGTAACCTTTATTCGGAGCATGTTAACACACCCACATAGGCTCCCCTCCAACCAGCGAACCATCGTTAAGGGTTTGGTGATGAGGGCCCCATCATCAAATCAACGACTCGGTTCAGCCAATTAAATGCGAGTTTAACAATGACAAAGGTGACGTGGTTACCACTCGCAGTTTGTCATTGGAATTCCTGCATAGAGCTGGTTGTGGAAAGTTGTCTGTCTTTTGGCTGCTGCTTAGCCTAGACAACTGTGGCATGCACTAAACACTACTCCTTTGTATATAGTGTACATATGTGTAAATAACACTTTGTTATACTTGGTGAAGGAAAAGACAAAAGTCTTATATAATCATAATTACTTGGTGAAGGAAAAGATAAAAGTTTGGAATTAATCTAGCTGATTTTTGAAAGAAATACAATTTCAATACATCTTCTACTGTGTTTCTTTGCTCCAAGCTTCCTTTACACTCAGGTTAACAGGCCATTGAACCTGAGGTTGTAATATGGGGGCCTGTCCTGGAGCTGAATTTGGAGACTTAGAGCAGGAGTTGAGCCTAGAGTTGAAGTTCGCGCAGGAGCTAGTCTTGTATCTAGATAGCTTGCTATCTGGCATTGCTTACGCTTTGCCAACGCTTCACGAATTTTGTGTCTCATTTTTGCATTCGCTTCGCTATGGTCAGCCTGCTATTGTGAGTATTCTGCAATTTGGTTTGTTATTGTGTATCAGCCTTGCTATTGTGTGTGTGCATATTGGCTTTGCTATTGCGTGTCAGCTCTGCTATCGTATGAGTATACTGCAATTCGTACCGTGCATAGAGCTACAGCGTGTTAAAGTTGGGGTTAATGCCACCTATTCGAGTCAGACGGTTAGTGTCTGAGTTAACTCTGCTAAAGTTGCCCAAACTCTCTACAGCGTTGTTGGCGATCGCTCGTTCTATTGGTGTTGAATACCAGCGCACCTTACTGCTGCTCAGCTGCGTGATATTATAAGGAGTAAAATACAAACTGAAACTATGGCATATCAGTCTAGTGTTTCTCCCTCTACAGGAGCTGTTAATCGTAGGTCACCATTGAGGTTTCTACAAAATGGGAGAGACAAAACTCCTGAGCAAAACCAGCAAGTCACAGGTGTGGGGTTATCAACAGGTGAGTCTGGTTCACTGGCGCTTGAACTAGCTAGACTCCCTCTTGAACAAACTAAAGAACAGCGTGCATTTGCTAAGGAGGAGTTTGATAGAGAGAAGGAGAGGAGACAATTCCATCAGACTGTAGATGACTTCAATTTGCAAAGGGCAGTACAGTTTGTTCCTCGTTTTGTTGAAGCAGAGCCTGAACAGTTTTTCGAAGCATTTGAAAACCAGGCTCGAGCTTTAGGTGGCCTGAGGTTCATTGGGCGTCACTGGTCATACTGCGTTGTTTGGTAAGGCACAAGAATTTACTTCTAGCCTGGGAAATGCTGATTTTGGTAACTATCGTTGTGAAACCACTGTTCTTGGGGCTTATCAATGTATTCTGCCAAGTATAGGAAAAATTCAAACTCGCAAAGGTAAGCTGGGTCAGTCTGCTGTTGACTTTGTGAGACATCAGACCATGCTTTACAAAGTGGTACAAGGCAAGTGGTGTCGCTGATTTTGGAAAATTTGAAGCAGCTCATCTTGGTGACAACCTGCTGGAGTCTGTTATCCAGAGGTTCGAGCTTTCTGCAAGATATTCCTTGCCTCGGCATTGGAAGCAGCCAGGTTGGCTGGATACTTTTGAAACTAACTGCCTCTTGTCCAAAGCGGTCTTATCTCTTCCTCAACAGCCTGGTATGAGCAAGAGTCGTCAAAGAAAAGTTCCTGAGTGGAGAAATAAAGGTCAAGATGAAGGTGGATCTGTCAGCAGTCAACTAAAACACCTGATGAGCAGCGCAACTTCACTCTAGTCAACCTGGTGAGCAACATCAAATTACCCAACGAGATGTGAAGCGGCATATCCAGGGGTGGCGTAAGCCACAAAACAACGAGGTGCCAAAGTTAAAGCTGAGATGGTATGTTATAACTGTGGCAAGCCTGGCCACATCAGACCCAATTGTCCAAGAAAACCCCAACCATTTGGGAAAAATCTCTAATATCCCTAATATATGTCCCAGGAAGAAGTAGAGAAGGGATGGCCCTTACTATAGCCTGTTACATATCCCTTCAGGAACATTCAGAGAAAAAGGAAGGGTTAAAACCTTTAGGGATACTGGAGCATATTGCTCATTATAAGAGAGGGGGAGTACTCCCCCTTTTCTGATCAAACCTCTTTGCAATCCTCAGTTCTGTTAGAAGCTTTGGAGGAGCAGTATTTTCTGTCCCTTTACATCAAATCTATGTGCAGAGTAAATACACACTGGGTTTTTGAGCTGATATTTGGGCACAATGTACGAGGTCCTCTACGTGTGCTCAAAGAAGGATGGATGGAGAAGACGCCTCCACAACCAGCTACAATCCTTCTTCAAGGTTGCAGGTAGCACGTCAGTTGGCTAAGGCTAACTTGAAGGCAGCTCAGAATACGATGAAACAGAGGTATGACAGAAACTCAAAATTTCGCTCCTTCCATCAAGGAGATAAGGTGTTGGTACAGGAGCCTATACCTGGCCACACCTTGAAAGCTAGATTTACGGGACCAATGCAAATCGTAAGTAAATTATCTGATGTAAATTATGTGGTATCTTCCCTTGACAAGACCTCAAAAAGCAAAACTTACCACATTAATCAAATTAAAGCTTTTAATACACCAGATAAAGTTCCAGTAATGACTCTGTCCTCTGCCTCTGATGATCCTGACTCTTTGCACTCTGAGATTAATGTAAAGCTTCCAAATTCGGTCCTCCTCAAGGACCCTAAACCTTTAATGTTGGGTTTGACCAAGTCTCAAGTAACTAATTTAACTGCGCTTCTACAGTCTTATCCTGATATTTTTTCGGATGTGCCGAAAAAATGTACATTAGGATATCATGATGTAGATGTTGGAAACTCTAAACCTATTAAACTCTCCCCTTACAGAGCTAATCCTGAAAAACAGAAGCTACTTCAACAGGAGGTAGAATTTCTGTTAGAGCATGGGTTAGTGGAGGAGTCATCTAGTCCGTGGGCTTCACCGTGCATCCTTGTTAACAAAGCTGATGGAGGGTTCCGAATGTGCACAGATTACCGTAAGGTGAATGAGGTCACAATTGCAGATGCCTATCCTCTGCCACGTTTGGATGATGTAATCGACTTTGTGGGTAAGGCTACTTTGTATCCAAATTGGACCTCCTTAAAGGTTACTATCAAGTACCTTAACAGATAAGGCGAAGGAAATCTCTGCCTTCGTAATTCCAGGAGGTCATTATCAGTATACAGTGACCCCTTCGGAATGAAAACTCTCCTGCATCATTCCAGAGACTTATCCATCAGGCTATTAAAGGACTTGAAGGCACGGCAGCTTACCTAGATGACATAGTTGTTGTGTCGGACACTTGGGACCAACATGTGTTTAGGCTTAAGGCTCTCTTTGAGACCTTCCAGAGTTTTCATTTAACTGTTAATTTATCAAAGTCATCCTTTGGCCAATCTACTATTAATTTTCTGGGCCATGAAGTAGGTAGTGGCAAAGTGGCCCCTAAATTTGCAAAAATTCTGGGCATCAAAAATTATCCAGTTCCCCCTGACAGGAAATCCCTTCAACGTTTTCTAGGGATGGTAGGGTTTTATAGAAGATTCTGTAAAAATTTTGCAGATATTGTTGCACCTCTAACCTCACTTACCAGTCACAAAGTTCCCTTTATTTGGACCCCAGAATGTCAAGATGCATTTACGAAAGCAAAGAGGTTACTTTGTACTGCACCCATTCTGTTGTCTCCAGACTGGGGTGGGGGCAGTGCTTCTGCAATCTGGGGATGATGGGTTGCAGCCTGTGGCATTTTTCTCTGCCAAATACCAGCCACACCAGAGGGCCTACTCTACTATAGAGAAGGAGGGCCTGGCTCTACTTCTGGCATTAGAGCATTTTGATGTCTACGTGGGCCAGTCCTCTCAGGTGGTCTCCATCTACAGCGACCACAACCCTCTGGTGTATCTACAGAACATGAAAAACAAAAATACCAGACTCATGCGTTGGAGTATTAGGTTGCAACCCTACAATATAAAAATTATACACATTGCTGGAAAATTTAACACAATAGCTGATGTGTTGTCCAGAAGTCATTGTATTTAGTTAGGATGTGTTAGGGACTTTGGGTAGAACCAGCCCTTTTTTCCCCTAGTGGTGGGGTTTTTTAGTGGGGTGCCCTGCTACCGACCGCAGGCACCTTGGACCTATGTTAGCCCTACCGTCGGCTGTCTCACTCTTAAGTTTAAAGCTGGACTTATGTCTCGAGAAAAGTTTAGCTTTAACTAATGAGCGGGATGGTAGAGGGGAAAGGCGGTCCCATTATTATAATGTGCCATGGTGGCACTCTACCCATTTGAGGTGGAAGCCTAGTCCTGAGCCCTCTTGGGGTGGGGGTGTTGCATGCAAAGAGTATGTAACCTTTATTCGGAGCATGTTAACACACCCACATAGGCTCCCCTCCAACCAGCGAACCATCGTTAAGGGTTTGATGATGAGGGCCCCATCATCAAATCAACGACTCGGTTCAGCCAATTAAATGCGAGTTTAACAATGACAAAGGTGACGTGGTTACCACTCGCAGTTTGTCATTGGAATTCCTGCATAGAGCTGGTTGTGGAAAGTTGTCTGTCTTTTGGCTGCTGCTTAGCCTAGACAACTGTGGCGTGCACTAAACACTACTCCTTTGTATATAGTGTACATATGTGTAAATAACACTTTGTTATACTTGGTGAAGGAAAAGACAAAAGTCTTATATAATCATAATTACTTGGTGAAGGAAAAGATAAAAGTTTGGAATTAATCTAGCTGATTTTTGAAAGAAATACAATTTCAATACATCTTCTACTGTGTTTCTTTGCTCCAAGCTTCCTTTACACTCAGGTTAACAGGCCATTGAACCTGAGGTTGTAATACGTGCTTTTAACATCCTATGGAGAGGGAGCATGGACACTAGGGTCGTCCCGCAGTTACTAAAAACAACAGACATAGCCCCACTCCACAAAGGCGGCAGTAAAGCAATAGCAAAGAACTACAGACCAATAGCCCTAACGTCCCATATCATAAAAAAATTTGAAAGGGTTCTAAGAAGCAAGATCGCCACTCATCTTGATACCCATCAATTGCACAACCCAGGGCAGCATGGGTTTAGAGCAGGTCGCTCCTGTCTGTCCCAACTACTGGACCACTACGACAAGGTCCTGGATGCTCTAGAAGACAAACAGAATGCAGATGTTATATACACAGACTTTGCAAAAGCCTTTGATAAGTGTGACCATGGTGTAATAGCACACAAAATGCGTGATAAAGGAATAACAGGAAAAGTTGGTAGATGGATCTATAATTTCCTAACAAGTAGAACACAAAGAGTAGTAGTCAACAGAGTAAAGTCTGAGGCAGCTACTGTGAAAAGCTCTGTTCTACACGGCACAGTACTCGCTCCCATCCTGTTCCTCATCCTCATATCGGACATAGACAGGGATATAAGCCACAGTGCTGTGTCTTCCTTTGCAGATGACACCCGAATCTGTATGACAGTGTCCACGGTTGAAGACACTGCAAGACTCCAAGCAGACATAAACCAAATCTTTAAATGGGCTGCAGAAAACAATATGAAGTTCAATGATGAGAAATTTCAATTACTCAGATACGGAAAACGTGAGGAAATTAAAATCTCATCGGAGTACAAAACTAATTCCAACCACACAATAGAGCGAAACACTAATGTCAAATACCTGGGAGTGATCATGTCAGAGGATCTCACCTTCAAGGACCATAACACTGTAGCAACCACATCTGCTAGAAAAAATGACAGGATGGATAATGAGAACCTTCAAAACCAGGGATGCCAAGCCCATGTTGACACTTTACAGATCGCTTATTCTATCTAGGCTGGAATATTGCTGCACACTAACTGCACCTTTCAAGGCAGGTGAAATTGCTGACCTTGAAAATGTGCAGAGAACCTTCACGGCACGCATAACTGCGATAAACCACCTCAATTACTGGGAACGCTTGAAGTTCCTAAACCTGTACTCTCTAGACAGCGCTGTATAACCCCTGTGGTTTAGCGCTTCTATTTGATTATAATAATAATAATGTACTCTCTAGAACGCAGGCGGGAGAGATACATTATTATATACACATGGAAAATTCTCGAGGGACTAGTACCAAACTTGCACACGAGAATCACTCCCTACGAAAGCAAAAGACTCGGCAGGCGATGTAACATCCCCCCAATGAAAAGCAGGGGTGCCACTAGCACGTTGAGGGACAACACAATAAGTGTCAGTGGCCCAAGATTGTTCAACTGCCTCCCAGCATACATCAGGGGGATTACCAACAAACCCCTGGCTGTCTTCAAGCAGCTATAAATAATCTGGCATCTGTTCTCCCATCCAATATTTGGTCATCGCTCTATGTGGATGACTTTGCTATAGCTTGTGCAGGTGCTGACTGTCACCTCATTGCAGTTTCCCTCCAGCATGCCATCAACTGGGTTTCTGATTGGGCCACCACTCACGGGTTTAAATTTTCTAGTGGCAAAACTCATCAAATTACGTTCACTAGACGTTCAGTGGTCTCTGATCATCCATTGTACCTATACGGCTCACGTATCCCAGAACGTGATACAGTCAGGTTTCTCGGCCTCCTGTTTGACCGCAGATTGTCCTGGAAACCTCACATTACTTCTCTGAAGGCGACTTGTCATAGCCGGCTGAACCTCCTTAAAACCCTCGCACATCTTTCATGGGGGGCTGATCGTAGAACTCTCCTTCGCCTACATTCGGCCCTAATTTTATCGAAACTCGATTATGGTGACCAGATATATTCGGCAGCTTCTCCTGCCACTCTTTCCAGCCTTAATCCCATCCATCACCAGGGATTACGCTTATGCCTTGGTGCTTTTCGTTCTTCCCCGGTTGAGAGCCTCTATGTAGAAGCGAACATTCCATCCTTGTCCGATCGTCGTGATGCACATTGCATTCGCTATTATGTTCGCTCAGTACGCTGAGGTCAGTGGTCAGTACGCTGAGGTCAGTGGTCACGTGTGGTCATACCTGTCCTAAGCTGTCTGGGAATTAGCGTGGGGTGATACCGAGCACATGGCTCACTGCAGTGTTTTAGAATCTCAGGTTGAAGTGTTGAAGAAGGAGGTTCTACTACTTCAGGAGGAAAATAGGAGGCTGAAGCTTCGCCTAGATGGGTGTGGGAGTGAGTGTGAGATGGTTGGAGCTGGTAAGGAGGAAATGGTTACCAACAGTGAAAGTGGCAGCCGCTTTAAGTGGCAAGTGGTTCACAATTCAGGAAGAAGGAAGATAAAGAAGGTTAATAGTGAAGATGTGAAGGTAGGAAATCGATTCTCTGTTCTCCAGGACGAGTGTACTTCAGTGGTCAGTGAGGTTAAAGGTACCACTGACTCCCTGCTAATCAAGGTAAGAATATTCTGATTGTGGGAGACTCTCAGGTAAGATATATGGACCGTGCCTTTTGTAACAGAGACAGGAAGGTCAGACAGAGGGTGTGCCTCCCAGGAGCTGGTATTGGTGACATAGTCAGCAGGTTGGATAATATTATGTCAGGTAATGGGAACAAGCCTATTATCTGTCTTAGTGCTGGTGGTAATGACATTGGGAAGGGCAGAAGACAGGAGCTACTAGATAAGTATAGGTCAGCCATAGAAGTCGTTAGGTCTAAGGGAGGTATCCCAATCATATGTAGCATTTTGCCTAGAAAGGAGTGGGCAATGAATGGATGTCTAGGGCAATTGGTATAAATTGCTGGCTAGACAGGTACTGCAAGGAACTTGCAATTCCATTCATTGATAACTGGGACAAATTCTATGGCAAACGTGATATGTATGCAAGGGATGGGGTTCATCTCTCTGGGGCTGGAGTGGTTGCATTAGCCAATTCGATTGAGGGGTCATTCGAGACTTGTCTAGGACTTTAAACTGATAGATTATAGAGGTATGGGTGTTTGTGGAAACAATCAGGCTGTGGTATTAGGCCTGGAAACAGCAGATATTTCCAGGATACCCCAGGGTTATGTTTAAAAGATAAGATTCAAAATAAAGTTGTTTGTAAATGCAAAACAATTGATCAACAAACAAAGAGAGATAGTAGAGGGCAACGAGTGACTAGCTCCCTTGAGGTTTACTATACAAATAGTAGGAGTCTAAGAAATAAGATAGATGAGCTAAGATTACTTGCAAGTGCAGGTAATATAGATATTATTGCTATAACAGAGACCTGGTTCAACCTGAAAGATAGAGAAATGCCTTCCGAGTGCAACATTCAGGGTTACAAACTATTCCACACTGATAGGGTCAACAGGAAGGGTGGTGGAGTGGCGATGTATGTCAGAGATAATTTAAATTGTTGTGTTAGACAAGATATAAGATTAGAAACAGCTGACACAGAATCTGTTTGGCTACAGTTTCTCGAGGGTCGTGAAAAATTAATTTTGGGTGTGATTTACAGACCCCAAGCCTGGATAGGGAGCGCAGTAAGCTGCTATGGGACGAAATTCATAAGGCGTCTAGATATGAAAATGTTGTGTTAATGGGAGATTTTAACTTTAGACACATTGATTGGAACAATGTGACAGGTAATCTTGAGTCTAGTGACTTTCTTGATACGGTTCAGGATTGTTTTTAAAACAGTTTGTGACAGAACCAACTAGAGGTAGCAACTTGCTTGATTTGGTTCTTGCTAACAAAGAATCACTAATTAATAATCTTGAGGTTAATGAAGAGCTTGGGGAAAGCGATCACAAATCACTTAGTTTTAATATATCATGGAATTACCCAGGTAACTGCAATCAAGTCTCAGTTCCAGACTTTCGTGTAGCCGACTTCACGGGGCTGAGAAATTACCTAGGTGGGCTAATTGGGATGACCTGACTATGGGTCAGGTAGATGGTTTTGGTTGCCAATATGACGTTTTTCAGAGCATAGTTCTAGCTGCCCAGACAACTTTTGTTCCAAGTAGGGAAATTAGATCTAACAAAAATGATCCTAAATGGATGAACAATAGATTAAAACATCTCATTGGTCAAAAGAGAGGCATATATAGGCGTATCAAAAGAGGGATGGACAGATAAGAAATCAATATTTTCAATTAAAGAGAGAAATAAAAAAGGAATAAGAAAAGCAAAAAGGGATTATGAGGCTAAGGTCGCAAGGGATTCGAAGACTAACCCAAAAGGGTTCTTTCAGGTATACAGAAGTAAGATTAGGGACAAGATAGGCCCACTTAAGAGTAACTCAGGACAGATCACGGACAGTGATAAGGATATGTGTGAAATTTTCAATACTTACTTCCTCTCAGTTTTTACTCAGGAAGATACTAGCAGAATTCCAGAAATAATAAATTATGTAGAGCTGGAAGATAACAGACTATGCTCGATTGGGGTAACTAGTGACATGGTCCTCAGACAAATAGAGAAATTAAAACCTAACAAATCCCCAGGCCCTGATGAACTGTTTGCAAGAGTTTTAAAGGAATGTAAAGAGGAACTTAGCAAACCTTTGGCAAATCTTTTCAATATATCACTACAAACTGGCATAGTGCCAGACAAGTGGAAAAGGGCAAATGTAATACCTATTTACAAGGCAGGTGACAGGTCCTTAGCTTCGAACTATAGACCAATAAGCCTTACCTCCATATTTGGTAAATTTATGGAATCAATAATTGCCGAGGCAATTCGTAGCCATCTTGAAAAGCATAAATTGATTAATGAATCTCAACACGGTTTTACAAAGGGGCGTTCATGTCTTACGAATTTACTAACTTTTTCACTAAGGTGTTTGAGGAAGTAGATCATGGTAATGAATATGATATTGTGTATATGGACTTCAGTAAGGCTTTCGATAAAGTTCCACATCAGAGGCTACTGAGGAAACTTAAGGCACACGGAATAGGAGGAGAAATTTTTTCCTGGGTAGAGGCATGGTTGACTAATAGGCGGCAGAGAGTTTGCATAAATGGAGAGAAATCAGAATGGGGGCGTGTCTCAAGCGGTGTTCCACAGGGGTCAGTTTTGGGCCCCCTGTTGTTTACAATTTACATAAACGACATAGATGAGGGAATAAATAGTAGCATAAGTAAATTTGCTGATGACACCAAAATAGGCCGTCCAATTCATTCAAACGAGGACATTAGAGCACTCCAGGATGATTTGAATAGACTGATGCAGTGGTCGGAGAAGTGGCAGATGCAGTTTAATGTAAACAAATGCAAAGTTCTAAATGTTGGGCAGGACAATAACCATGCCACATATAAGCTGAATAATATAGATCTTATTACTTGTAATTGCGAGAAGGATTTAGGAGTTCTGGTTAGTAGTAATCTGAAGCCTAGACAACAGTGCATAAGTGTTCGCAATAAAGCTAACAGAATCCTTGGCTTCATATCAAGAAGTATAAATAACAGAAGTCCTCAGGTTGTTCTTCAACTCTATATATCTTTGGTTAGGCCTCATTTAGATTATGCTGCACAGTTCTGGTCACCGTATTACAGAATGGATATAAATGCACTGGAAAACGTACAGAGGAGGATGACAAAGTTGATCCCATGTATCAGAAATCTTCCCTATGAGGATAGACTGAGGGCCCTGAATCTGCACTCTCTAGAAAGGCGTAGAATTAGGGGGATATGATTGAGGTGTACAAATGGAAAACAGGAATAAACAAAGGGGATGTAAATAGCGTGCTGAAAATATCCAACCAAGACAGGACTCGCAGCAATGGTTTCAAGTTGGAAAAGTTCAGATTCAGGAAGGATATAGGAAAGCACTGGTTTGGTAATAGAGTTGTGGATGAGTGGAACAAACTCCCGAGTACCGTCATAGATGCTAAGACGTTGTGTAGTTTTAAAAATAGGTTAGATAAATACATGAGTGGGTGTGGATGGGTGTGAGCTTGTACTAGGTCAGATGCAGTGCTCCTTCCTTAAGTGAATGTAACCTGACCTGTACTAATTCCTTAAGTGGAAGTGACCTGACCAGGTGGTCGGCTGGACAATTATATGAGTGGGTGCGGTTGGGTGTGAATTGGTCCTGACTAGGTTGTGCTACTAGGTCAGATGCAGTGCTCCTTCCTTAAGTGAATGTAACCTGACCTGGCTGGGTCGGGGCATTGGCTTAAGCCGTTGGAGATTTGGACCTGCCTCGCATGGGCCAGTAGGCCTGCTGCAGTGTTCCTTCTTTCTTATGTTCTTATGTTCTTATGACCTCCGCAATCCTTCCATGTATAGGATTGTCACAGATGTTAGTAGACGCTCGTTATTTGTTCATCGCCCCTGTTTACTTCGTCCCTTTTCTCTTCGTCTGCATTCACTCTTGTCTTCCCTTCAGCTTCCGCCTTTATATGTTCATGTGGCTTCACCCTTTCCTCTACCCCCTTGGGAAGTTCCTGCTGTCTGTGTCTGTTCTATTCCTCTACCTTGCGCGAAAGCCCAACTACCTACGGCGGCTTCTCACTCTTTCTTTCTAGACCATTTCCGTTCTCATTCCCATGCCATCGCAGTATACACCGATGGTTCAAAGTCATCTGACGGCGTCGGATTCGCAGCAGTGTTTCCGGACAGCGTCGTACGAGGGCATCTATTACCCTCGGCTAGCATATTTACGGCTGAATTGTATGCCATTCTTGTGGCACTTATCCGTATTGCATCTATGCCTGTATCACCATTTGTGGTCGTTTCAGACTCCCGTAGTGCTTTACAGGCTATCCGTAAAATTGATACACCTCACCCCCTAGTTCTTCGTATCCACCTTTGGTTACACCGTATCTTTAGCAAGCATAAAGATATTGTCTTTTGTTGGGTCCCTGGTCATGTTGACGTACAGGGCAATGAACAGGCAGACACTGCTGCACGGTCAGCAGTACATGACCTTCCAGTTTCATATAGAGGTGTTCCTTTCACGGACTATTTTGCGGTCATTGCTACCCACCTTCGCACCCGTTGGCAACAACGCTGGTCTGACCTGATAAATAACAAACTTCATTCTATTAAACCGGTTATAGGTTTCTGGCCTTCTTCTTGTCACCAATGTCGAGGCTGGGAGACTACACTCTCCCGTCTTCGCATCGGCCACACTCGTCTTACTCACGGGAATCTCATGGAGAGGCTCCCTGCCCCTCTCTGTGAGCATTGTCAGGTTCCAGTGTCTGTTCGACATATTCTGCTGGACTGCCCACTCTATCAACGAGCACGCAGAATTTACCTCCAACGACGTCTTCGCTCTGCGGCCCTTTCTTTACCTTCCCTTCTTGCAGATGGACCCTCCTTTAATCCTGACTCTCTTGTTGACTTTTTGACAGAAACTGACTTACTACACAAACTCTGAAGATTATACCTCTAGCACCTCCCTCAGTCCCTTCTACCTCGATCTCTTGCTACCCTCTATCCCTGCACTATCTACAGTCATGCTGCACTCCATACCCTACTAATCATCCATCTCCCTCTTACAACCCACTCTCCCTGCATCCTACAATAACCTGCAGCGCTGTATAACCCCTGTGGTTTAGCGCTTCTATTTGATTATAATAATAATGGTAGTTACAATGTAAATTGAGTGCAAGGAGAGCCACTGACATGCCATGGCATTAGGGGCAGCTTAATCTAGTAACTTAAAGACTATGTACTTAATATTAGAGCAATTTATTGAGTTTATTCTAGTTAAAAATTGTTTTCAAATTACAATATGATGAAATTTTACTGTCAAAATTATTAAATGATATTAGATTGTTACAGGTGTTTAGATTCTCGAATGGTAATATGGAATTGAGATTATCTTAAGGAAAATAACATTTAGCATTTTTGACATTAACTTATACTATGAGTATTTAGTTTTGGGTGAGTAGGGGGTAACATAATAGTAACGCATTATTAAAAATTGAGATTATCATATAGGAAAGTAATGAGCATTTTTCAAAGTAGTTTATAGTATGATTTAGTTTTGGGTGAGTAGGTGGTTTTTGAGTTGTCTTAAATTGATTTTCAGACAGGGTTATCTTAATATTTACTGGTAATGAATTCCAGATTCTGGGGCCCTTTATGTGCATAGAATTTTTACATAGGTTGATATGAACACGGGGTATATCAAAAAGGGATCTGTGTCTTGTGTTGTGGTCATGGGTCCTATTAAAGTTGGTGAGGAGAATTTTGAGTAGAGGGTTTATATTAGAGTGTAAAGTTTTATATATGTAGTAGGCACAAGAATAAGTATGAATGTTCTTTACGGTGAGTAGTTTTAGACTTTTGAATATTGGAGTATGCTGTCTAGAGTGGGAATTTGTCATCATTCTGACTGCAGCCTTTTGTTGTGTTATGAGTGGTCTAAGGTGATTTAGTGTTGTTGATCCCCATGCACAGATTCCATAGGTGAAATAAGGGTAGATAAGTGAATGATATAGTGCAAGGAGAGCTGATTGTAGCACATAATAGCGTACCTTTGATAATATGCCTACCGTCTTTGAGATTTTCTTGGAAATTTGTTGTATGTGTGTTTGGAATTTAAGGCTACTGTCAAGGTGGATTCCTAGGAATTTTCCCTCTGTGAGTCTTGTGATGGGTGAACCATTTAGCGTTATGTTAAGTGGAACATTTGTGGCTTTGCTTCCAAACTGTATGAAATAGATCTTGTCAATATTGAGAGTAAGCTTGTTAGTCGTCATCCATGTTGATATTTTCTGTAATTCGGCATTAACAGTGTTGGCCAGTATAACTGGATTTGGGTGAGAGAAGACATATGTTGTGTCATCTGCAAATAAAATGGGTTTGAGTAGTTGTGATGCATTCAGTAGGTCATTTATGTAAATGAGGAGCTGTATAACCCCTGTGGTTTAGCGCTTCTATTTGATTATAATAATAATAATAATAATGTAAATGAGGAATAGGAGTGGCCCCAGGACACTTCCTTGAGGGACTCCGACTGTAATTTGTTGTGTGGAAGAGTTCGCTCCATTTGTGTACATGTATTGGCTTCTGTTGGTGAGGTATGACTTTAGGTAGTTGAGTGGGTGCCCCCTTATACCATAGTGTGCTAATTTTGTGAGCAGTAAATCATGGTCGACTGTATCAAAAGCTTTGCATAGATCAATGAAGATTCCCAGTGGGACTTCTTTCTTCTCAAGTGTGGTGTATATTAATTCCAACATGTGCATAATAGCATCGTTTGTGCTCTTGTTTGTCCTGAATCCAAATTGACGGGTTGAGTACATTGTGCGAGACGAGGTAGGAATAGATTTGTCTATGAATTAATTTTTCGAAGATTTTAGAAAGCAGTGGTAAATTAGAAATTGGTCTATAATTATTCAAGTCTGTTTGATCACCTCCTTTGTGGATCGGGGTGACTAGCTATTTTGAGAATTGATGGAAAGGTAGAGGCTTCAATGGATTTATTGAATAGTGTTGCTATAATTGGTGACAGTACCTGTGAAGCTTTTTTGTACATAAAAGTTGGTAAGCTGTTTATGTCTCCTGCCTTGTTTTTAAGGGTGTTGATTATGAGCGAGACTTCAATTGGGTTGGTAGGAGCTAGGAATAACGTATTAGGGTAGGTGTTTGTGAGGTAGTCTGTTGGACGGGTGTTCGAGCTTGGGATTTTACTCGCTAGATTCTTTCCTATGGTGGAGAAGAAAACATTAAGCCTGTTTGCTGTCTCAGTAGGTGAGAGTAGGGGTTCATCTGCTTTTGATAATTTGATGGTGTTGTTTTTAGCTATCTTATTATTTCCTAGAATTGCAGATAGGGTCTTCCAGGTCTTTTTCATATCACCTTTTATGTTCTGGAGTCTGTTCTCATAATACAATTTTTTTGATCTTCTTATCAGGCTGGTAAGGATTGATGAGTAGCGTTTGGATTGTTCTCTGGTTATTAGACCCCTTCTGTATTGTTTTTCATATTGGTGCCTTTTGTTAATGGATTTAAGGATGTTGGGTGTTAGCCAGGGATTGTTAAGTCTCTTAGCTGTGATCTGTTTAGTTTTTTTAGGGCAATGTTTGTTATAGAGGTGGTGGGTTTTGTTATTATTATTATAATCAAATAGAAGCGCTAAACCAAGGTGGGTTTTGTTAAGGAAATTCTTGATGCATTCATTGGTATCTGTATATGTTTCTAACTCATTATGCCAGTCAATGTTAATCATAGCTGTTATAAAGTTATTTACAGCTGACTCGTTATGTAGTCTGAAGGTAACTTTTGTAATATCTAGGGGCAATTTACCAAGGTTGGTTATGAGAAAGGTCGGATAGTGGTCTGTGGTGTTGTCAGTGATTATGCCTGATTTTAGAGGGGATATAGTGTTAGTCCAGATGTGGTCTAGTAATGAGGTACTAGTCTCGGAGATTCTTGTAGGTTTTGATATTGTTGGTAGTAACAAGCAGTTGCTCATAGTGTTTGTGAATTCTGTTACTTGTGGGTCCTGGTCATGTAGGAGATTTATATTGAAATCTCCTGTGAGCAGCAAATGGTCTTTGTTCATGTGTGCATCAGTTATCAGGTTTCCTAGTTTTTCACTAAAATGGTGAATGTTTGACTGTGGTAATCTGTAGATGTTTATCACTGAGGGGTTTTTGCAGGTCTTTTGATTTAAATTTAGCTATAATATATTCTCCATGCTCATCCCTTATGCAAGAGTTATTGATACATTCAAGTTGATCTGAGTAATATATAGCTATTCCACCCCCTCGCTGATCTGTTCTACAGTTGTTATTTAGTTACAGTTTGTTATTTAGCAGGTCAGACCAGCGTTGTTGCCAACGGGTGCAAAGGTGGGTAGCAATGACCGCAAAATAGTCCGTAAAAGGAACACCTCTATGTGAAACTGGAAGGTCATGTACTGCTGACCGTGCAGCAGTGTCTGCCTGTTCATTGCCCTGTACGTCAACATGACCAGGGACCCAACAAAAAACAATATCTTTGTGCTTGCTAGAGATACGCCGTAACCAAAGTTGGATAAGAAGAACTAGGGGGTGAGGTGTATCAATTTTACGGATAGCCTGTAAAGCACTAAGGGAGTCTGAAACGACCACAAATGGTGATACAGGCATAGATGCAATACAGATAAGTGCCACAAGAATGGCATACAATTCAGCCATAAATATGCTAGCCGAGGGTAATAGATGCCCTCGCATGACGCTATCCAGAAACTGCTGCGAATCCGACGCCGTCAGACGACTTTGAACCATCAGTGTACACTGCGATGGCATGGGAATGAGAACAGAAGTGGTCTAGAAAAAAAGACAGAGAAGCTGCCGTAGGTAGGCGGGCTTTCGTGCAAGGTAGAGGAATAGAACAGACATGGACAGCAGGAACTTCCCAAGGGGGTAGGGAAAAGGGAGATGTCACATGAACATATAGAGGTGGTAGCTGAAGGAAAGACAGGAGTGAATGTAGACGAAGAGAAAAGGGACGAAGTAAGCAGGGGCGACGAACAAATAAAGAGCGTCTACTAACATCTGTAACAATCCTATACATGGAAGGATTGCAGAGGTCATGAGAGCAAACAAAATAGCGAATGCAATGTGCATCACGACGATCGGACAAGGATGGAATGTTCGCTTCTACATAGAGGCTCTCGACCAGGGAAGAACGAAATGCACCAAGGCATAAGCGTAATCCCTGGTGATGGATGGGATTAAGGATGGAAAGAGTAGCAGGGGAGGCCGCCGAATACATCTGGTCACCATAATCGAGTTTTGATAAAATTAGGGCTGAATGTAGACGAAGCAGAGTTCTATGATCAGCCCCCATGAAAGATGTGCAAGGGTTTTAAGGAGGTTCAGCCAGCTGTGACAAGTTGCCTTAAGAGAGGTAATATGAGGTTTCCAGGACAATCGACAGTCAAACAGGAGGCCGAGAAACCTGACTATCACGTTCTGGAATACGTGAGCCGTATAGGTACAATGGATCATTAGCCACCCAGCGTTTGTGGGGTGAGGGTGTGCTGTTCCACGAGCTGCCACCTAGCGGCGAGCACTGGAAACTTCATTTTCTGTCAACATGGCGATGGCGAGCAGACGCAGGATTAATACCGTCTGTATAGACATGGTGTCTGGGGTGTTGCAACAGGCTACAGTGACGACAGTGCTGCCTAATATCTTACGAGATGTCTACAGGTTGGAGACAGGAGATTTGTACGGAGTAGCTCTAAATGGAGTTAACAGAGTCTTCGTCAAGTTCTTGACGGCTGAAGTTTACGAGAGGACTGTAGACCGCCATCAAGACAGGGTATATACAGTGCACTCAGGATTACAAGTACGACTGAAAGAAGTGTCCCGTACCTACACGTGGATCAGGGTCAGGAATGTTCCTTTCGAATCAGATCCCATGGACATCAGCGACGCTTTTGGAGCTTACGGCATCGTGCATGCGGCAATGGCTGGGAAGTGGAGTGAGGGACCATTGGTAGGTCTGTTCGAAGGGACGTACTCGCTCAAGATGACTTTACGACGGCCCATTCCTTCTTATGTTGTCCTGCAGGATTTTAGGACCCAGCTCTACGTAACGTACGCGGGACAGAGGAGGACATGCAGGTTGTGTGGAGCGTATGAGCATGTGGCGGCGGACTGCATGCAGAGGAGAGGACCGAGAAGGGATGTTGGACGACGAGACCAGGGCGAAGGAGGGCGGGAGGAGGTGCAGGACCCGGTGGTTGACAAGGAGGTTGGACCTAAACTATGGAGTGAGATTGTCGAAGGGTCGAAGGTGGTGTGTCAGACGCTGCCACGATCGGAGGGGCAGGCGCCTGCTGCTGGCGCCGAGGCGCTGGCTGACAGCATAGAGGAAGCCCCTTTGGTGGAGGCATTGAGGGAGTTGTTGGATGACCCATTGCCGGTGCTCAGTGGGGAGGCATGTGAGGGTGTGATTGAAGCTGCATGTGTGGTGGATGAGTTGGTGAACAGCTGTGCGGAGCAGCAAGCCATTGTTCAGGAGCAAGTATCGGTAGAGGTACACAGGCAGGAGAGTGTAGAGATGGATGGTAGTATGGAAGTGGTGGCAGGGTCCAGGAAAAGACCGGGCACAGGGACTGATAGTGAAGATATGTTAACACCAGCACAGAGGACAGGTAAAAAGTCAATGGTGGAGGTGGCGAGAAAGGACCTGGGGTTGTTGCATAGTAGTGAACAGATCAAGGGTGGGAAGCCGATGGGTAAAGCTGGTAAGGGGAAGGCGGTCTCGCAGCCTCCATCGCGGCCTAAGGGCAAATCCTTACAGGAGTTTTCAAGTGTCTAACGTTAAATGTAAATGGGTTATGGGATGAGCTTAAACGGGCGTGGGTAGAAGGCACTTTAAGGAGGTATGGGGTGCATGTGGCTTTTTTACAAGAACACAATTTTAGATGTGGGAGTGAGTTGATGTTGAAAGGGTACAAGGTGTATGCTGGTTCGTCAGGAAAATTAAAGGGAGGAGTGGCGGTAGCGGCCAGAATCTAGCCCTTTACATTATTTGCATGGGAAGAGTGTGGGGGTCGAATTGTTCGGGTAGAGGGGGAGTGGGGTGGGGAGGGTATGTTTCCTGGTGTTTACATGCCAGCAGATCATTCCAGGAAGGTGAAAGAGACTTTGTAAGGGATGTAATGATTTATGCTTCGGGTCTGCCAGGGGTGTCGATTGTGGGAGGATTTAATTGCGTGATTCAGGTGCGGGATGTTGAGCCTAGGGGGCAGTGTGTGTTGGGAGAGTTGAGAGATTTATTGCAGAGTGCGGGGTTGGGGATGTAGTTGGGGTTGGGGCCGGGAGTGTACTTTTGTAAGGAGAGGTTACGGGCCAGGTTAGATAGGATTTATGTGTCAGGTCCATGGTGGTAGGTAGGATTAATTATGTGGATGTGGGTTTCTCTGACCATAGGGGGTGTTGGTTGAGGTAGATTGGTCAGGTGCGGCCAGGTGGTACAGGGGTACTGGAAATTGAACGTGAGGTTGTTATCTGGTGTGGGTAATAGGGCGGAGTTTGCGGGTTGGTGGGATGGGTTATGGGAACGGGTCGACGGGAGGAAGATGTGGTGGGTTGGTGGGTGTTGGTGGGAAAGCCGCAGATTCGTAAGTTTTATCAAGGTTTGGGTAAGGAGGAGGCGAGATGGAGATATGGGATGCAACAATATATTGAAGGCCAATTACGGAGTTGTTACACGGAGGCGGGACGTGAGGTTACGGGGAGATAAGGAATTGAAGAATAGGTTGATAGAGATACAGAACGAGAGGTTTGAGGCATGTAGGATACAAGCGGTATTGATGATGTTTTGTGGGGATAGGCCTTCAAAACACGTATTGGGACAATGTAGAGTGCGTAGGGAGAGAATGACGATGGAAAGGGTGGAGGTGGAGGAGAGTGTGGATGGTTACGAACGGGGATGGAAATTAGGGTACGGAAGCGATTGGGGTGTACGTGGACAAATGGTTTCAGAGGTATCTTGGCAGTGTGGGGGTACGGAGGGAGGCTCGTGATGAACTGATGGAGGGATACGGGGAGATTGGAGGAGTGGTGTGAGGGTGGTGGGGAGTCATTAGTGAGGCAGAGGTTTGGGAGGCGGTAAGTGGATGAGTAGAGGGAAAGCTCCTGGTATTGATGGGTTGGCAAATGAGTTCTACAAGGATAACTGGGATAGTGTGAGGGGTTGTGTGACAGAAGTAATGAATAGGATGAGGAGGGTTGGGAGGATGGGACAGGGGATGGAATGGGTGATGGTATTGGTGAAGAAAGGGAAGGTGGGTAACCGGTTGAGTAACTACAGGCGTTGGTGCTTATGTACGCTGATTATAAGATTTTGCCAAATTACTGGGTAACAGGATGAAAAGGGTGCTTGAGGGAGTGATTGCGGGGGCAGGGGGATACCGGAAGGGGCGTGCTTATGGGGCATGAGAGGATTAAGGACTTTTAGATAGGGGTAGGGAGGGGGCATCCTAGCTTTGGACTGGAGAGGGGCGTATGATAGTGTGGAAAGAGAGGTTTTGTTTGAGGTGTTGAGGAGACAGGGTTTTGGGGAGGGGGTTGTGGATTGGGTCAGGATGTTATATGAGGGGGCGTGTGTTCGAATACAGGTGAATGGGAGGCTCGGGAGTGTGGTGGGGATGGGCAGGGGTCTGCGGCAGGGTTGTCCCCTGTCGCAGTACAAGATCCTTTCTATCGTCTAATGGAACGTGGGGTGCAAGGGGGGGCGGTGGGATAGAGGGCATCGTGGGTTACGTGGATGACACGACAGTGCTCTTAGGAAGTGAGGTTGGGTTGGAGACGGTTAGAAGGTGTTTACGGATATTTTGTGGGGCAACAGGGTTGAGTGTGAATAGTGAGAAATCTAAATTGTTGGAGGTGGGATCATGGGTGGGGGGAGGAATTGGGTCAGGGCCATGGTTGGGTGGTGGTGGATAGCATCCCTATTTGTGGTATTGTGTACATGCGAGACAGGTATCAGACAAGGGAGGTGAATTCGGGTAGGGTGGTGCACTGGGTAAAGATGTGTATGAAAGCGTGGAGACCGAGTGATCTTACCTTGAGGCATAGGGTTATAGCTGTGAATACATTAGTCTACAGTAGGATTTGGTATGTAGCTGGTGTGTACCCTCTGTTGAGGGCGGATGTAAATGAGATTGAACATAGGGTCTTCAAGTATATCTGGGCGAATGGGAGGTATTGGTTGCGGAAGGATGTGGTTAGGAATGGGGTTGGGAGGGGAGGTTTGGGGTTAATATGGTTGGAGAAGCGGCTGGTTTGTATGTATGTGAAACGTTGCCTGGTGAGGAGAGGGGTTTGTGGAGAGGAGGGGGATGGGGTGGTGGGGTGTTGCGAGAGGTGCAGGAGTGGTGGAGGGGAAAGGAGATTGACTACTGTAGAGATTTGTTGAGAAATTTATTGGTCATAGTGGAACCGCAAAAGTTGAAGGTGAAGCAGATGATGGGTTTTGGTGAGGGGGATCAGGTAGTAGAGGGTGTGGCGGTTTTCCCGGTATACGATTGGGTACGGATTTGGAGGGATTTTAGGGGACTCAGGTTACGTGCGAGGGATCGGGAACAAATGTACAGATTCTGCTTGGGACGGTCGCTTCCAGGGTGGTGTTATACAATATGGGGTTGGTACAGGACGGTAGATGTGAGAGGTGTGGCATGGGGAGACGAGCGCTGCACGCGATTTATTTCTGTGATACTTTGGGTCCGGTGAGGGAATGGATGGGGGGTGGTACGCAAGCTGGGGGAGGGACTCAGGTGTTGAGAGCCCTTTTCCTGGACTTCGGTGGATTGGTAGGTGGTGCCAGGAGAGGTCTCATGTATTGTGTGGTAGATTTCGTGTGTGGGTCTTGGTGGTTGCGGGAGGTGGGGGCCCAGGAAAGGATCAGGGCTCTGGCTGCAAGAATGTATCGTACAAAGTGTAGAAACAGGCTGGTGTATGGGGGTGGTTGGGATGAGAAGTTTAGTCTGGCTTACAGAAACCAACAGTGGGTGGGTTATTATAGGGGTTGTTGGGGGCTTTTTCTGCGACTGGGGGCCGTGTGTTTGTGTTAGGTATGGTAGGGTCACGTATGTGTTTGTGTGTATTGGGGGTTTGCGGGGTGGGTGATGACGGTCGACTTTACAAGTTGGACGGGCGACAGTAGGAGGGGTGTGTGGCTGTGTGTTCCGGGGGTTCTTCGGGATAGGCTTAGGTTGGGGTTTGTTTTTGGTTTTTCGGGTGGGGGGGATCATGGGAAGGCGTAAGGGTTGGCCACCTCTGTGTTGGTTCTTTGTATGGTGTGTGTGTTCCTTCTGAATATTTTTTGCTTAAGTCTCCTGTGTTCCTTCATAACTGATGTTTAATGATCAATAGTGTGTGTGTGGAATTTGTCCATGGTGGTACTTTTGTACTTATTAAAACTTTGTTATATGTCATAGAGAACAGTTTTGCTTTTATGCATGATAATGTACACAATTTTTTTTTTCTTTTTTTTTCTTTTCTTTTCGCCATTTGAGTTTACAGTCGTGTTTGTGTCACGCATATTAATTATGGTTGGGGTATAGGCAGATTTTGTATTTAATAAGGTAAAACTTAATACTGAGAATTCTAGGATGTTTATGTTATCATGTTCATACCCATTGTATATTGATGGAAAATTGTTGCATGTTATTGATAAATAGCTGAACGTTTGTATCAAGGTGGCAAGGACAATGTTTTACATTGTTAGGATATAAAGTTTGATTGTACGTTATGTTATTGGAGGACAAGGTTGTATTTAGTTTTGTGAGGTTGCCTCATGTTCAGACGAGTGTTATGTTGGTGGTTGGATTTTGTAATATTATTATGTATGTTGAAATATGTTTCAAATAAAATATAAAAAAAAAAAAAAGGCATAAGCGTAATCCCTGGTGATGGATGGGATTAAAGATGGAAAGAGTAGCAGGGAAGGCCGCCGAATACATCTGGTCACCATAATCGAGTTTTGATAAAATTAGGGCTGAATGTAGACGAAGCAGAGTTCTATGATCAGCCCCCATGAAAGATGTGCAAGGGTTTTAAGGAGGTTCAGCCAGCTGTGACAAGTTGCCTTAAGAGAGGTAATATGAGGTTTCCAGGACAATCGACAGTCAAACAGGAGGCCGAGAAACCTGACTATCACGTTCTGGAATACGTGAGCCGTATAGGTACAATGGATGATCAAAGACCACTGAACGTCTAGTAAACGTAATTTGATGAGTTTTGCCACTAGAAAATTTAAATCTGTGAGTGGTGGCTCAATCAGAAACCCGGTTGATGGCATGCTGGAGGGAAACTGCAATGAGGTGACAGTCAGCACCTGCACACGCTATAGCAAAGTCATCCACATAGTGATGACCAAATATTGGATGGGAGAACAGATGCCAGATTATTTATAGCAAGGAGAAAGAGTTGTGCTCAGAACACAACCCTGGGGGACACCTTCAGCTTGGACAAATTCCGGGGAAAGCTCATTACTAACCCGGACACGGAAATGTCTGTCAGTTAAGAAGGCCTTAAGGAAGAATGGTAGGTTGCCTTTGAGGCCTAAGGAGTGGGCCTGGGCCAAGATATTATATTTCCAAGTTGTATCATAAGCCTTCTCAAGGTTGAAAAAGATGGCGATAACCAAGTGGTTATTAGCGAAGGCATTATGAATATATGTATCCAAGCGCAGTAAGGGGTCAATGGCAGAACGGCCTTTACAAAAGCCATTTTGACTAGGAGAGAGACTATTGTGCGTCTCTAAATACCACATCAAATATCTATTAACTAGATGTTCCATCACCTTGCAAACTGTACTGGTAAGAGCGATGGGACGGTAGTGGGAGGTATCACGTCCCGTAGTACCCGGTTTGCGAAAAGGGAGACCAATAGCAGACTTCCACAGCTGGGGAAGAACTCCTTGCGACCATATAAGATTATAGAGTCGTAAGAGGACAGTAAGAGCAGACTGATGTAAATGCTGTAGCATACGAATATGTATGCCATCTGGCCCAGCTGCCAATGATCGGCAAGCAGAGAGTGTTGCCTCCAGTTCTTGAAGGGTAAAAGGCACATTATAAGATTCTTCTCTAAGAGGAGAAAAATCTAAGGGCTTTAACTCGTTGGCAGACTTAAAAGAAAGGAACGAGGGGCATAGATGAAGCCCCTGAGAAATGCGGACCAGATGATTACCAATTTCAGTGGCAACGGCAAGAGGGTGTGCTATATCGACACCAGCAACTTGAAGAACAGGAGCCGGGTCGGGGGAGAATTTACCACTTAATTTCCGCACTTTCTTCCAGACTGCACTCATCGAGGAAGCCGAAGTGACAGTAGAAACGTAATCTCGCCAGTTAGTTTGATATCTTTATTATGCACCCCATACCCATCCTGTGGGCGGTAGTCAAAAGATTACAGAGGTACATAATGGGTCCAGGGAATGGACCTCAAAGTTTGATAGCTGAGCAAGTTACAAAGGTAATGAACTCAGATGGTCACAATCATGACAAGTTACAAAGGTATTTGCAGATTACAGAGGTATATATAGGGTCCAGAGACTGGGCCCCAAAGTTTTGATAGCTGAACAAGGTACAATGGTAATTAATTCACTAGTTACAAGGTAATGAATCATGTAAGTAAATTTACTTACGTCTGTACATGGTTGCACTCATGAACAAATTATAAAGCAATGAGCAATCTATTAGTCTACACCCAGCCACAACTGTAATGAGTTATTGGTGCAAATTTTAATTGTTGGGTCACACACACACACATATACATATACACATACATATATACACACACACATACATGTATATACATACACACATGTACATACACACACACACACACACGTGTCAATGCTTTATTTACAGGGAGCAAAGTCAGGGTATTTTTCCAGAATGGTCTGTAATATACCACTGTGGATAAAATACTTTGACATATCTTGAACATTTCTGAGTGAGTAGTCTCTGAATTCATTAATTTTATCGCACTCCAGTACATAATGACGCAGGGTGTGACAATAATCCAACTGGCAAAGTTTACATCTTGTTTGGTCTACATCTGGTGGTGGTGATTTAACCTGCCAAAGATACTTGTAACCCAGCCGGAGGCGGGCGGTAGTGACATCCAAGAGTCTGCTTATTTTGTTGGATGCACCATAGACATGTGGCTCCTCCTGCATGATAGAATGATGATAGATGGACTGACTGGTGTCAAACTCCCTGAGTCTTAAGTCAATAAAATTCAGTTGAAGTTCTTTTCGTATTATTGTTCTCAAACTGCATAAAGATATTGTCTTTTGTTGGGTCCCTGGTCATGTTGACGTACAGGGCAATGAACAGGCAGACACTGCTGTGCGGTCAGCAGTACATGACCTTCCAGTTTCATATAGAGGTGTTCCTTTCACGGACTATTTTGCGGTCATTGCTACCCACCTTCGCACCCGTTGGCAACAACGCTGGTCTGACCTGATGAATAACAAACTTCGTTCTATTAAACTGGTTATAGGTTTCTGGCCTTCTTCTTGTCACCAATGTCGAGGTTGGGAGACTACACTCTCCCGTCTTCGCATCGGCCACACTCGTCTTACTCACGGGAATCTCATGGAGAGGCTCCCTGCCCCTCTGTGAGCATTGTCAGGTTCCAGTGTCTGTTCGACATATTCTGCTGGACTGCCCACTCTATCAACGAGCACGCAGAATTTACCTCCAACGACGTCTTCGCTCTGCGGCCCTTTCTTTACCTTCCCTTCTTGCAGATGGACCCTCCTTTAATCCTGACTCTCTTGTTGAGTTTTTGACAAACTGACTTACTACACAAACTCTGAAGATTATACCTCTAGCACCTCCCTCAGTCCCTTCTACCTCGATCTCTTGCTACCCTCTATCCCTGCACTATCCACCATCATGCTGCACTCCATACCCTACTAATCATCCATCTCCCTCTTACAACCCACTCTCCCTGCATCCTACAATAACCTGCAGCGCTGTATAACCCCTGTGGTTTAGCGCTTCTATTTGATTATAATAATAATGGGAGACTACACTCTCCCGTCTTCGCATTGGCCACACTCGTCTTACGCACGGGTATCTCATGGAGAGGCTCCCTGCCCCCCTCTGTGAGCATTGTCAGGTTCCAGTGTCTGTTCAACATATTCTGTTGGACTGTCCACGTCATCAACGAGCACGCAGAATTTTCCTCCAACGGCGTCTTCGCTCTGCGGACCTTTCCTTACCTTCCCTTCTTGCTGATGGACCCTCCTTTAATCCTGACTCTCATTGACTTTGACAGAAACTGACTTACTACACAAACTCTGAAGATTATACCTCTAGCACCTCCCTCAGTCCCTTCTACATCAATCTCTTGCTACCCTCTATCCCTGCACTATCCACTGTCCTGCTGCACTCCATACCCTACTAATCATCCATCTCTCGCTTACAATCTATTCTCCCTGTATCCTGTCCTGCCCTGCCGTGATGTATAACCCTTGTGGTTTAGCACTTCTTTTGATTATAATAATAATCCAGAAGGGTCAGTATTGGGCCCTTGTTCACAATCTACAAACGACATAGATGAGGGAATAAATAGCAACATAAGCAAATTTGCCGATGACACCAAAATAGGCCGTCCAATTCATTAAAATTACTAAATTAGAGCACTCCAGAAAGACTGATGCAGTGGTCGGAGAAGTGGCAGATACAGTTTAATATAGATAATCATTATAATCAAATAGAAGCGCTAAACGTTTAATATAGATAAATGCAAAGTTCTAAATGTAGATGAATGGTTCAGAGAACCGACAAGTTATAAATTAGACACATATGCAACACTTGGGTATCTTTATTGAGGAAACGTTTCGCCACACAGTGGCTTCATCAGTCCAATACAAGTAGAAGGTAAGGAGAGGAGGAGTTTGAGGTTATCAGTCCTCGGCCTGAGTCGATGTGTTCAGTCCATCAATCTTGTTAGAAGTGTAGCACAAGGCCGTAGAGGTGGCTTATATGCTACACTTCTAACAAGATTGATGGACTGAACACATCGACTCCAGGCCGAGGGACTGATAACCTCAAACTCCTCCTCTCCTTACACCTTTCTACTTTGTATTGGACTGATGAAGCCACTGTGTGGCGAAACGTTTCCTCAATAAAGATACCCAAGTGTTGCATATGTGTCTAATTTATAAAGTTCTAAATATTGGACAGGGCAATAACCATGCCACATATAAACTAAATAATGTAGATCTTAATACTACTGATTGCGATAAAGATTTAGGAGTTCTGGTTAGCAGTAATCTAAAACCAAGACGGCAGTGCACAAGTGTTTGCAATAAAGCGAACAGAATCCTTGGCTTCATATCAAGAAGCATAAATAGGAGTCCTCAGGTTGTTCAACTCTATATATCCTTTGTTAGGCCTCGTCTAGATTATGCTGCAGTTTTGGTCACCGTATTACAGAATGGATATAAATGCTCTGGAAAACGTACAAAGGATTATTATTATAATCAAATAGAAGCGCTAAACCACAGGGGTTATAACGTACAAAGGAGGATGACTAAGTTGATCCCATGTATCAGAAATCTTTCCTATGAGGATAGACTGAGGGCCCTGAATCTGCACTCTCTAGAATCCCGATTACAGTTATAGAGGCTAAAACGTTTATGTAGTTTTAAAAATAGGCTTGATAAATATATGACTGGGTGCGAGTTGATCCTGACTAGCTTGTGCTACTAGGTCAGATGCCATGCTCCTTCCTTAAGTGAATGTAACCTGACCTGGCTGGGTCGGGGCATTGGCTTAAGCCGGTGGGAGACTTGGACCTGCCTCGCATGGGCCAGTAGGCCTGCTGCAGTGTTCCTTCTTATGTTCTTAAGGCTTGTTTCTTGGGAAGCATTGAAAATTGGGTTGAGCAAATATTCTGTTGGTGGGATGGATTGTGAAGGATCTGCCTAGTAAGTTTATTCAGGTATACACAAATACATTTACATACATTATCATACATAGCAGCATATGTGTAGAGAACCTAGGATAACCCAAAAAAGTCAGACTGACTTATTTCCATTGGGGGCCAACAGGCCTGCTGCAGTGTTCCTCCTTTCTTATGTTCTTAACACTGCAGCAGGCCTACTGACCTATGCAAGGTAGGTCTAGTCTATGCCTAGTGGTAACCGACCGCGAGGCCTCTGGCCTACTGCTCACGTGATTTGTCTTGTGACGTAACAGTCAAGGGACCCTTACAGATCTACCTGGGTGAAAGGTACAAGAGTATATATAGGATGGAGTCGGGTGGTGAATGCTGCATGTGACGATCTTCCGAGTACGGGGAGTCTAAAACCTTGGGTAGCTCTAAAAAGAGCTTGGGCAAGTATAAGAGTAGACCATTTGCAGTCTTCCTCCATTCTTATGTGGGAAAGCGAAGAAGTCTCTTGGCAAGGGGTTCAGCTATGTTCTGGTTGAAGTTATTGGATATACAGACAAGTGATGACTCCTGGATTCTTCGGTACTGAGTAGTCTTCCCTGGCGATAAGTCTTGCGTTTCTGTATTATTATTATAATCAAATAGAAGCGCTAAACCACAGGGGTTATACAGCACTGCAGGTTATTGCAGGATGCAGGGAGAATGGGTTGTAAGAGGGAGATGGATGATTAGTAGGGTATGGAGTGCAGCAGGATGGTGGATAGTGCAGGGATAGAGGGTAGCAAGAGATGAAGGTAGAAGGGACTGAGGGAGGTATAATCTTCAGAGTTTGTGTAGCAAGTCAGTTTCTTGCCCAAAAGTCAACGAGTGCGCGTTTCTGTAGTTGATTAAATGATTGTGTAAATTTCGTGGTATTGGTGTCATGGCGAGAGTAGAAGTGGAGATCTGTATATCCTATAACTTCAACCAGAACAACGGCTTCTACAACATAGCTGAACCCCTTGCCAAGAAACTTCTTCGCTTTCCCACATAAGAATGGAGGAAGACTGCAAATGGTCTACTCATATACTTGCCCAATCTCATTTTAAAGCTACCCAAGGTTCAAGACTTGTCACCGTATTCTGAACATAAGAAAAAAGGAACACTGCAGCAGGCCTGTTGGCCCATACTAGGCACGTCCATAAGAACATAAGAAAGGAGGAACACTGCAGCAGGCCTGTTGGCCCATACTAGGCAGGTCCTTCACAATCCATCCCACTAACAGAATAATTGCCCAACCTAATTTTCAATTCAACCCAAGAAATAAGCTTTGAAGATTCTATTAACTCAAGTGCGAGTCCCACTCAAATCCAACCCCTCTCACTCATGAATTTATCCAACCTAAATTTGAAACTACCCAAGGTCATAGCTTCAATGACCCTACTAGGCAGACTGTTCCACTCATCAACTACCCTATTTCCAAACCAATATTTTCCTATATCCTTTCTAAATCTAAACTTATCCAATTTGAATCTCATTATTGCGGGTTCTCTCTTGGAGAGATATCCTCAAGACCTTATTTATATCCCCCTTATTAATACCCATCTTCCACTTATATACCTCGATCATGTCTCCCCTCATTCTTCGTCTTACAAGTGAATGTAATTTAAGGGTCTTCAATCTTTCTTCATACCGAAGATTTCTAATGCTATGAATTCACTTTGTCATTCGTCGCTGAATGTTTTCTAACGAATTTATATCCATTCTGTAAAATGGAGACCAGAACTGAGCTGCATAATCTAGGTGAGGCCTTACTAATGATGTATAAAGCTGTAATATAACCGCTGGACTTCTGTTGCTTACACTTCTTGATATAAGAACATAAGAACATAAGAATGGAGGAACACTGCAGAAGGCCTACTGGCCCATACAAGGCAGGTCCTTATCAAAACCACCACTACCTAAGAATTTATTCCCGTACTCACGACACAAATCAAACCCAGCCCATCCCACTCATATATTTGTCCAATCTCTTTTTAAAGCCACCCAAGGTCCTAGCCTCTATCACAGTACTCGGAAGATTGTTCCACGCATCTACAACTCTGTTCGAAAACCAGTACTTGCCTATGTCCTTTCTAAATCTAAATTTATCCAATTTAAATCCGTTATTTCTGGTTCTTACTTGGTTCGATATCCTCAGTATTTTATTAATATCTCCTTTGTTTATGCCCATCATCCACTTGTACACCTCGATGATATCTCCCCTCATTCTACGTCTCTCCAGAGAGTGGAGATTCAACGCTCTAAGTCTATCTTCATACGGGAGATTTCTTATACTGTAAATCATTTTAGTCATTCTTCTTTGTATGTTCTCCAATGAATCTATATCCATCCTGTAGTAAGGAGACCAAAACTGAGCTGCATAATCCAAATGAGGTCTCACTAGTGATGTATAGAGCTGTAAAATAACTTTTGGACTTCTGTTGCTTATACTTTGAAATAAATCCCAGTAATCTGTTAGCCTTATTGCGCACACTTAGGCACTGTTGTCTTGGCTTTAGATTTCTGCTTACCATGACTCCCAAGTCTTTTCACATTCTGTATGATCAAGCTCAACTTCACCTAGTTTATAAATTCGAGGGATATTTTCATTACCAACGACAAGCACCTTACACTTGTCCACATTGAACTTCATCTGCCACTTTTCAGACCAAGACATTAATTTATCCAAATCCTCCTGGAGTTCACTGTTATCCTCCTCAGAATGAATTATACGGCCTATTTTTGTATCAGCAAATTTACTCATGTCACTTGCAATTCCTTCATCAAGGTCATTAATGTATTATTATTATTATTATAATCAAATAGAAGCGCTAAACCACAGGGGTTATACAGGTCATTAATGTAAATTATGAACAACAATGGGCCCAAAACTGATCCTTGTGGAACGCCACTAGTGACAAATCCCCATTCAGATTTGACCCCATTAATGGAAACTCTCTGCTTTCTATTGGTAAGCCATGCCTCTATCCATGCTAGAACTTTACCTCCTATACCATGAGCTGCCACCTTTCTTAAGAGTCTCTTGTGAGGTACTCTATCGAAGGCCTTACTGAAATCCAAGTAAACTATATCATATTCTTTATCACTGTCTACTGCCTCAAATGTTTTATTGAAAACGTCAGTAAATTTGTCAGGCAGGAACGACCTCTCGTAAACCCATGCTGAGATTCATTAATCAAATTATGTTCTTCAAGGTGACTTCTGATAATATCAGCTATAATTGATTCTAATAATTTGCCTACTATAGACGTGAGGCTTATTGGACGGTAATTTGATGGACTGGACTTATCCCCTGATTTGAATATAGGAACTACATTAGCTATCTTCCACATCTCTGGCACAACACCAGTTAGGATGGACGTGTTAAACACATTCGTTAATGGCTGACTAAGTTCCATCTTGCATTCTTTAAGTACCCTGGAAAACAACTCTTCGGGTCCTGGGGACTTATTTTGCTTCAGTTTATCTATCTGTTTGATAACCATATCCCTCGTGACAGTAATATTAGTTAATTTGAATTCTTCAGGAACTGAATAATAGTTAATTTCTGGAATCTCATTTACGTCTTCTTGTGTAAAGACTGACAAAAATAGTCATTAAATAGAGAACACATTTCCAGTTCGTTATCCGTCAGCTGTCCATTCCCAATTTTCAGAGGTCCTACCTTTTCCCTCACCTTCGTCCTGTACACTTGAAAGAACCCTTTTGGATTAGTCTTTGATTCATTAGCAACCTTAATCTCATAGTCACGTTTAGCCTTTCTAATCCCCTTTTTTACTTCTCTTTTCAACTGAACATATTGGTCAATAAGGTTAACATCTCTTTTGATGCGCCTATAAATTCCTCTTTTCTCCCCTAATAGATGTTTTAGCCTCCTGTTAATCAATTTGGGATCGTTATTATTTGACCTAAATTCTCTCTGGGGAATAAACATACTCTGTGCACGTTGTACATTATTAAGAAAAAATCATAAACGCAGATCCCATCGTAATCGTTAGCTAGATTACCCCAGTCGAGATTAGACAGGTGTTCCCTAAGTCCAATATAATCGGCAGAACGAAAATCAGGAACTTTTACCGTATTATCCCTATTCTCGTACTCCCATGTAATATTAAAGGTAATGGATTTGTGATCACTAGCTCCAAGCTCTTCAGTGATCTCCAGATTATTTACAAGAGTTTCTTTATTTGACAAGACTAGGTCGAGCAAATTATTACCTCTGGTAGGCTCCGTCACACACTGCTTCAGAAAACAGTCCTGAACTACTTAAACCTAAATTTGAAACTACCCAAGGTCCTAGCTTCAATAACCCTACTAGGCAGACTGTTCCACTCATCAACTACCCTATTTCCAAACCAATACTTTCCTATATCCTTTCTAAATCTAAACTTATCTAACTTGAATCCATTATTGCGGGTTCTCTGGAGAGATATCCTCAAGACCTTATTTATATCCCCTTTGTTAATACCCATTTTCCACTTGTATACCTCGATCATGTCTCCCTCATTCTACGTCTTACAAGTGAATGTAATTTTAGGGTCTTCAATCTTTCTTCGTAAGGAAGATTTCTAATGCTATGTATTAATTTAGTCATTCTACGCTGAATGTTTTCTAACGAATTTATGTCCATTCTGTAATATGGAGACCAGAACTGAGCTGCGTAATCTAGGTGAGGCCTTACTAATGATGTATAAAGCTGTAATATAACCTCTGGACTTCTGTTGCTAACACTTCTTGATATAAATCCAGTAATCTATTTGCCTTATTACGTACGCTTAGGCATTGCTGTCTTGGTTTAAGGTTGCTGCTTACCATCACCCCAAGTCCTTCTCGCAATCTGTATGGCTAAGTTCTACGTTATTTAACTTATAAGTGCTTGGGTTATGGACACTCCCGAGCTTCAGAACCTTGCATTTATCTACATTGAACTGCATCTGCCACTTTTCTGACCACGAATTAAGTTTGTCTAAATCTTCCTGAAGTTCTATGACATCTATGTTTGAATCAATTATCCTACCTATCTTCGTGTCGTCGGCGAATTTGCTCATATCACTAGTAATTCCCTCAAGGTCATTGATATATATTATAAATAACAATGGGCCTAAGACTGATCCCTGTGGAACACCACTTGTTACAAGTCCCCATTCGGATTTAACCCCATTTATGCACACTCTCTGCTTCCTATTGGTGAGCCATGACTCGATCCATGACAGCACTTTTCCCCCAATGCCATGAGCTGCCACTTTCTTTAACAGTCTCTGGTGCGGTACTCTTATCAAAAGCCTTACTAAAGTCTAAATAAACAATATCTAATTCTTTATCGTGATCAACAGCCTCAAAAGCTTTACTGAAGAAGGTTAATAAATTAGATAGGCAGGAACGGCCCCTCGTGAATCCATGCTGGGTATCATTAATCAAATTATGGTTATCTAGATGGCTTCTAATAATATCAGCTATAATTGACTCTAGTAATCTAGTGAATGTAATTTAAGGGTCTTCAATCTTTCTTCATACGGAAAATTTCTAATGCTATGAATCAACTTTGTCATTCGTTGCTGAATGCCTTCCAACGAATTTATATCCATTCTGTAAAATGGAGACCAGAACTGAGCTGCATAATCTAGGTGTGTCGTGTCAGTATATATATATATGCACTTGTGTGGTATATCTTTATAAAGCTGGTCCCTTTGCGTGTGACGTCACGGTACCCGCTGACGTCAGAGGCTCAGGCATGTGCACAGCCTATCGAGGCAGACGGCCTCACTAGCGACAGGCCTACACAGGTGAACAGACGTGGCTGGACTCTCTCCTTTCACTTACTGTAAATATACCGTAACCATCCAACAAGGAGTATCTTTGACCTCCTATATATCTCTCTCAAGACCCACACGACAGGTGAGGCCTTACTAATGATGTATAAAGCTGTAATATAACCGCTGGACTTCTGTTGCTTACACTTCTTGATATAAATCCCAGTAATCTATTTGCTTTATTTCTTACGCTTAGGCATTGCTGACTTGGTTTGAGGTTGCTGCTTACCATAACCCCCAGATCCTTTTCGCATTCTGTACGGCTGAGTTCAACATTATTAAGCTGGTAGGTGCTAGGGTTATGAACATTCCCGAGCTTTAGAACTTTGCATTTATCTACATTGAACTGCATCTGCCATTTTTCTGACCAGGAATTGAGTTTGTCTAAATCCTCCTGAAGTTCCGAGACATCTACGTCTGAATCGATTATCCTACCTATCTTCGTGTCATCAGCGAATTTGCTCATATCACTAGTAATTCCTCGTCAAGGTCATTTATATATATTATAAACAACAACGGGCCCAAAACCGATCCCTGTGGAACGCCACTTGTTACAGATCCCCACTCAGATTTAACCCCATTAATGCACACCCTCTGCTTCCTATTGGTGAGCCATGACTCGATCCATGAAAACACTTTTCCTCCAATGCCGTGAGCAGCCACTTTCTTTAACAGTCTCTGATGTGGTACTCTATCAAAAGCCTTACTAAAATCCAAATAAACAATATCGAATTCTTTATCATGATCAACTGCCTCAAAAGCCTTACTGAAAAAAGTTAATAAATTAGTTAGGCAGGAACGGCCCCTGGTGAATCCATGTTGAGTATCATTAATCAAATTATGCCTATCGAGATGGCTTCTTATATTATCAGCTATAATCGACTCTAATAATTTGCCTACAATTGAAGTTAGACTTATTGGGCGGATAATTGTTTGAATAAATTATCCTACCTATCTTCGTGTCGTCGGCGAATTTGCTCATATCACTAGTAATTCCCTCATCAAGGTCATTGATATATATTATAAATAACAATGGGCCCAAGACTGATCCCTGTGGAACACCACTTGTTACAAGTCCCCACTCGGATTTAACCCCATTTATGCACACACACTGCTTCCTATTGGTGAGCCATGACTTTCCATGACAGCACTTTTCCCCCAATGCCATGAGCTGCCACTTTCTTTAACAGTCTCTGGTGCGGTACTCTATCAAAAGCCTTACTAAAGTCTAAATAAACAATATCTAATTCTTTATC
>WNWK01006668.1:50000-103083 GCA_009830355.1 Cherax destructor | reverse complement strand
CTAGTCATAAGTTTGCCTAAGATACTCCAATATAGAATCTATTTATGCCAATATATCACCTTTACCATTAATATATAAACTAATTGCTAACTTTTATACTAATTGTTAAATTCTCAATGTTTAAATTCCAGTACCTAAATTTTGTAAACCTAACCTTACAATCTGTATATCCATTGTATAGCTATTGAGTAAGACCTATCATAAGACTGCCTGAAAAGCCTAGGCATACCTAGGATATTATTGGCCATCTTGTAATATCAACTTTAATGTATAACTATAAATTCCCCCACCTTGTATTACATGAAATAAAGGATTTGAATTTGAATTTGAACTGCTTATTACTACCAACAATATCAAAACCTACAAGAATCTCCGATAATAGTACCTCGTTACTAGACCACATCTGGACTAACACAACATCTCCTCTAAAATCAGGCATAATCACAGAAAACACCACAAACCACTACCCTACCTTTCATAATAACCTAGGCATTCTGCCCAAGAAATTCAAAGTTACCTTCAGACTACATAATGAGTCTGCTGTTAATAATTTTATATCAGCTATGACGAACATTGACTGGGTTAATGAATTGGAAACACATTCAGATACTAATGAATGCATCAAGAACTTTCTTAAAAAACACATAACCTCTATAACAGACATTGCCCGAAAAAAACTAAACAGATCACAGCTAAGAGACTTAACAATCCCTGGCTAACACCCAGCATCCTTAAATCCATAAATAAGAGGCACCAATATGAAAAACAATATAGAAGGGGTCTAATAACCAGAGAACAATCCAAACGCTACTCATCAATCCTTACTAGCCTGATAAGAAGGTCCAAAAATTGTATTATGAGAACAGACTCCAGACCGTAAAGGTGATATGAAAAAGACCTGGAAAACCCTATCTACAATTCTAGGAAATAAAAAGATATCCACGAACAATACCATCAAATTATCAAAAACAGACGAACCCTACTCTCACCAACTGAGACAGCAAACAGACTTAATGTTTTCTTCTCCACCATAGGAAAGAATCTAGCGAGTAGGATCCCAAGCTCGAACACTCGTCCAACAGACTACCTCTCACTCATAATCAACACCCTTAAAAACAAAGCAGGAGACATAAACAGCTTACCACCCTTTATGTACAAAAAAACTACACATGTACTGTCACCAATTATAGCAGCATTATTCAATAAATCCATTGAATCTTCAACCTTCCCATCAATTCTCAAAATAGCTAGGGTCACCCCGATCACAAAGGAGGTGACCAAACTGACTTGAATAATTATAGACCAATCTCAAATTTACCACTGCTTTCTAAAATCTTCGAAAAATTAATTCATAAACAGATCTATTCCTACCTCGTCTCACACAATGTACTAAACCCTGTCAATTTGGATTCAGGACCAACAAGAGCACAAACGATGCTATAACACACATGTTAGAGTTAATATACACCGCACTTGAGAAGAAAGAAGTTCCGCTGGGAATCTTCATAGACCTACGAAAGCATTTGATACAGTCGACCATGATTTATTGCTCACAAAATTAGCGCACTATGGTATTAGGGGCCACCCCTCAACTACCTAAAGTCGTACCTTAGCAACAGAAGTCAGTACGTGAACACAAATGGAGAGAACTCTTCCACACAACAAATTACAGTCGATGTCCCTCAAGGTAGTGTCCTGGGGCCACTCCTATTCCTCATTTACATAAATGACCTACCGAATGCATCACAACTACTCAAACCCATTTTGTTTGCAGATGACACAACATATGTCTTCTCTCACCCAAATCCAGTCGTACTAGCCAACACAGTTAATGCCGAATTATAGAAAATATCAACATGGATGATGACAAATAAGCTTACTCAGATTTTAGATTTTGCCACCAAGTGGCTAGTTTATTAGTGCACCCCTATCCATCCTGTGGACGGTAGCGCAAGAGCTATGGATACACAAAGGCCTAGGCACTAGGCCCCAAAGGGTTAACAATTGTACATTTGGGTTCATATCTACATTTCAATTATCTGTTACAAGCAGGTATCTTATTTCATGAATAAGATATCTTGACATGTCACATAGGTTATTATATTGTCTATCTCTATATTCCTCAATAAGTGCACAATTAAGCACATAGTGTTCACGACAGTGACCATATGCCTGATCACATAATTTGCATTTAGTTTGATCATCATTGTCTCCCAAACTGTCAGATACCTGTAGCCAAGCCTAAGCCTGGCCACTACAACATCAGTCAGTCTGCTCACATTGCAAGTTGCTCCAAAAACATGCCCATCTGTGCTCGCATTATCATGAGCACAGATAGGCACGTTATGGAAATTAATTTGGATTTATATCTACAGTTCACTTATCTGTTACAAGCAAATTTAGGAAATTTGCTTAGAATAATGTATCTTACCTTCACTAATAAGATATCTTGACATGTCACATAGTTATTATACTGTCTATCTCTATATTCCTCAATAAGTGGACAATTCAGCACATAGTGTTCAAGACAGTGACCATATGCCTGATCACATAATTTGCATTTAGTTTGATCATCATCTGTGTATCTCCCAAACTGCCAGAAGTACTTGTAGCCAAGCCGAAGCCTGGCCACTACAACATCAGTCAGTCTGTTCACATTGCAAGTTGCTCCATAAACATACTTATCTACATTCATGTTATCATAGTGGGTTATAGATCTACTCAGGCTTCTAACTGCATTCCTATAGCTATCATTTTCATTATTTATTTCTCTCCTAATATTATTCCTAATGCTAGACACAGATATACCAAAGTTATATTCTACATTCTCCTTCTGGGTACTTTTCTTGGCTAACATATCAACTTTATCATGAAGGAGTAATCCAATGTGTGACGGAATCCATAGCAAATGTACTTTAATTCCTTTGTCCCGGATTTTTGAGTATCTATACCTGGCTTCTCCAATGAGCATGCTGTTAGAGTCATTATAGGAGTCAAGAGCCTTCAATGATGACATAGAATCAGTAATAATGATAGAGTCAACTTACTCTCAATACGGACAAGACCTACTACATTCAGTTTGGAAACAAAGCTGCAAATGTTCCACTTAACATAACGCTAAATGGTTCACCCATCACAAGGCTCACAGAGGGAAAATTTCTAGGAATCCACCTTGACAGTAGTCTTAAATTCCAAACACACATACAACAAATTTCCAAGAAAATCTCAAGGACAGTAGGTATATTATCTAAGATACGCTATTATGTGCCTCAACCAGCTCTCATTGCACTATATCATTCTCTTATCTACCCTTATCTCACCTAGGAATCTGTGCATGGGGCTCAACAACATTAAATCACCTTAGACCACTCATAACAGCAAAAGGCTGCAGTCAGGATGATAACAAATTCCCCTCTAGACAGCATACTCCACCTATATTCAGAACCTTAAAACTACTCACCATAAAAAATATTCATACCTATTCATGTGCCTTCTACATACATAAAACTCTACATGCTAATATCAACCCTGCGCTCAGAATTCTCCTCAACAACTTTAATAGGTCCACGAACATGACACAAGACACAGATCACTATTTGACATACCCCGAGTCCATACTAACCAATGTAAAAATTCTATGCACATAAAAGGGCCCCAGAATCTGGAATTCATTGCCAGTAAATATCAAGTTAACCTTGTCGGAAAATCAATTCAAGACTCTTCTCAAAAATCACCTACTCACCCTATACTAAATACTCATACTGTAACAAACTTCCAAACCCAATATTATTTTACTTAAGAAGATCTCAATTTGATATGTTCATCCTCCTTAACACTTGTTGCAATTTCATATCATCATATTGTCATTTAAAATCTTATAGTATCATCATTTTCTTAATTTGAAACTCTAAAAACTATTTCTAGTATTGTTATTATACTAGTATAGCATCAACATACTGTAATTTGAAATAAATTATACAACTAGATTAAACTCAACCAATTTCTCTTATATTGTCTTTTAATAGTATGTATAACCATATAATAATTTAAATAATACAGAACTAGAATAAACTCAATCAATTTCTTTAGCATTAAGTACTTAGTGAATAAGTCTCTAGAATAAACTGCCCCTAATGCCATGGCATGCCAGTGGCTCTCCTTGCATTACAGTTTTATAATTGTTTTATAATTGTAACTACCAATAACATTGTACACTTGTAACATGCATTGAAATAAAAATTATTATTATTATTATTATTATTATTATTATTATTATTATTATTATTATTATTATTATTATTATTATTATTATTATTATTATTATTATTATTATTAATATATAAACTAATTGTTAAATTCTTAAACTAATTGTTAAATTCTTAAATGTTTGAATCTCAGAACCTCAATTTTGTAAACCTAGTTAATCACTTCAATTACCTAACCTTAATATCAGTATAATCATTGTATCGCTATTGAGTAAGACCTATCATAAGACTGCCTGAAAAACCTAGGCATACCTAGGCATATTATTGGCCATCTTGTAATATCTACTTCATAAAATGTATAAATAATATAAGTACACCCCACTTTGTAATATTACCAGAAATAAAGTTGAATTTGCATGTACATCATTCTCACGATTCTCACATTAGCACCATAGTTGGGGTTGTAGCCAGCAACAGCTTTAAGAGCATTTAGTCAAAGTTGATGTTGTTTGATATCTTTATTATGTACCCCATACCTATCCTCCGCGAAAAAAACACGAAAAAAACACTGAGCAAGGCGGACGCGGCGACAGGCCTACCTACAGACTCTCGTGTGCAAGTTTGGTACTAATCCCTCGAGAATTTTCCAAGTGTATATAATAATGTATCTCTCCCTCCTGCGTTCTGGGGAGTACAGGTTTAGGAACTTCAAGCGTTCCCAGTAATTGAGGTGGTTTATCGCAGTTATGCATGCCGTGAAGGTTCTCTGCACATTTTCTAGGTCAGCAATTTCACCTGCCTTGAAAGGTGCAGTTAGTATGCAGCAAGAGTCTGCTTATTTTGTTGAATGCACCATAGACATGTGGCTCCTCCTGCAAGATAGAATGATGATAGATGGACTGACTGGTGTCAGTCTCCCTAAGTCTTAAGTCAATAAAAATCAGTTGAAGTTCTTTTCGTATTATTGTTCTCAAACTGCTAACTGACAAGCCAAGATTGTAATCTACCCCCTCTTTGAAAGCATAAAACTTAGCCAATTTATCAGTTCTAGCATGCGTCTGAAGACCAATGTGAGATGGAAACCACAGCATGTGCACTCTGACTCTACTATCAACAAATAACAAAAAAGGCACGGTATTGGTCTGAAGACCAATGTGAGATGGAAACCACAGCATGTGCACTCTGACTCTACTATCAACAAATAACAAAAAAGGCACGGTATTGTGCAGAGAACCTTCACGGCATGCATAACTGCGATAAACCACCTCAATTACTATCAACAAATAACAAAAAAGGCACGGTATTGTGCCTTTTTTGTTATTTGTTGATAGTAGAGTCAGAGTGCACATGCTGTGGTTTCCATCTCACATTGGTCTTCAGACGCATGCTAGAACTGATAAATTGGTACATGCAAATTCAATTTTATTTCTGGTAATATTACAAAGTGGGGTGTACTTATATTATTTATACATTTTATGAAGTAGATATTACAAGATGGCCAATAATATGCCTAGGTATGCCTAGGTTTTTCAGGCAGTCTTATGATAGGTCTTACTCAATAGCGATACAATGATTATACTGATATTAAGGTTAGGTAATTGAAGTGATTAACTAGGTTTACAAAATTGAGGTTCTGAGATTCAAACATTTAAGAATTTAACAATTAGTTTAAGAATTTAACAATTAGTTTATATATTAATGGTAAAGGTGATGTATTGGCATAAAACCGTTTCTATACTGTAAATAAAGCATTGCCACGTGTGTGTGTGTGTGTGTACTCACCTAATTGTACTCACCTAATTGTGGTTGCAGGGGTCGAGACTCAGCTCCTGGCCCCGCCTCTTCGCTGTCTGCTACTGGGTCTCTGCTCTCCCTGCTCCATGAGCTTTATCATACCTTGTCTTAAAACTATGTATGGTTCCTGCCTCCACTATATCTTCTCTAGTCCATTCCACTTCCTGACTACTCTGTGGCTGAAGAAATGTTTCCTGACATCCCTTTGACTCATCTGAGTCTTCAGCTTCCAGTTGTGTCCCCTTGTTTCTGTGTTCCCTCTCTGAAACAACCTGTCACTATCTACCTTGTCAATTCCCCGCAGTATTTTGTATGTCGTTATCATGTCTCCTCTGACCCTTCTTTCCTCCAGTGTTGTTAGTCCTATTTCCCTCAACCTTTCTTCATAAGACAGACCCCTGAGTTGTGGAACTAACCTTGTCGCAAACCTTGCACTTTCTCTAGTTTCTTGACGTGCTTGACCAGGTGTGGGTTCCAGACTGGTGCTGCATACTCTAGTATGGGCCTGACGTATACGGTATACAGTGTCTTGAACGATTCCTTGTTAAGGTAACGGAACGCTAATCTTAGGTTTGCCAGACGCCCATATGCTGCCGCGGTTATCTGGTTGATGTGTGCTTCCGGAGACGTGCTTGGTGTTATACTCACCCCAAGGTCTTTCTCCTTTGATGAGGTTTGTAGCCTTTGTCCACCTAGCCTGTACTCTGTCAGCGGTCTTCTTTGCCCTTCTCCGATCTTCATGACTTTGCATTTGGTGGGGTTAAATTCGAGAAGCCAGTTGCTAGACCAGATGTCAAGCTTGTCCAGGTCACTTTGAAGTCCTGCTTGGTCTTCATCCGATGTGATTCTCCTCATTAATTTCACATCATCTGCGAAAAGAGACACTTCTGAGTCTATCCCATCCGTCATGTCATTCACATATAGCAAGAATAGCACTGGTCCTAGGACTGACCCCTGCGGTACACCGCTCGTCACAGGCGCCCACTGTGATACCTCATCACGCACCATGACCCGTTGTTGCCTCCCTGTGTGTTAGTTACCATTTTGTCCTAGGCACATGTCGATTTGACACTAGGCCTGTTGTATGTATGTGTGTGTGTAAGGAAACACTTCGAAATGTTTCCGCCCCGTCGGGAATAGAACCCGGGCCCTCCGTGCGTGAAGCGAGAGCTTTACCACTAGGCCACCGGTGTGTGTGTGTGTGTGTGCGTGTTGATTGCCATTTTGTCCTATGCACATGTCGATTGAAGGTTGGGTCTGTTGTGTGTGCGTGTGTGTGTATGTATATATGTGTGTGTATGTGTATGTGTGTGTGTATGTGTATATGTAAGTGTGTATGTATATATGTGTGTGTGACCCAACAATAAAATTTGCACCAAGAACTCATTACAGTTGTGACCGGGTGTAGACTAGTGAATTGTTCATTGCGTTATAATTTGTTCATGATTGTAACCATGTATAAACGTAAGTAAGTAAATTTACTTACATGTTTCATTACCTTTGTAACTTGTGAGTTCATTACCTTTGTAGCTTGTTAGTTCATTACCTTTGTAACTTGCTCAGCTATCAAAACTTTGGGGTCCAGTCCCTGGACCCATTATGTACCTCTGTAATCTTTTGACTACCGCCCACAGGATGGGTATGGGGTGCATAATAAAAATATCAAACTGAAAAACTATATTGGAGTGTCTTAGGCAAACTTATGACTAGCTTAAGAATTATGAAGCAATAGTTGTATTAGAATTTTGGTTAGTCATGTGCAAATTAAGGGCAATCACAGATATCAATAAGTGTATTTTGCTGTGGATATGTGCAAGATAAAGTAGTTTTCATGTGGTTATCTACCGGTTGGGTGCGTAAGTGAGATAAGATGTTTTTTAACGGTGCTTTTGAAAATGGAGGTTGTGTCTGCAGTTCTAAAGTTTTCAGGCAGGGAGTTCCAGATTTTAGGCCCTTTTATGCGCATTGAATTTTTGTATAGATTTAGTCGGACACGGGGAATGTCAAAGAGATGTTTGTGTCTGGTATTATGTCTATGGGTCCTGTCACAACTGTCGAGAAAGTGTTTTAGCTCAGGGTTAAAGTTGAAATTTATGGTTCTATAAATGTAGATTGCAGAGTAGTAAGTATGGATGTTCTGAACAGTGAGTAGGTTTAGGTCTTTGAAGAGTGGGGGGAGGGGGTGTGCTGCCTAGCGTTGGATTGCGTGATAATTCTTACTGCGGCTTTTTGTTGGGTTATTATTGGCTTTAGGTGGGTAATTGCTGTTGATCCCCATGCACAAATGGCATATGTGAGGTAGGGATAGATGAGTGAATAGTATAGCGTGAGTAGGGCTGATTGTGGTACATAGTAACGTATCTTAGAGAGGATCCCCACAGTTTTGGACACTTTTTTTGTTATGTGTTGGATATGGGTGCTGAATTTAAGGCTGCTGTTAAGTGAAGGCCCAAGAATTTGCCCTCATTATGTTTAGCAATAGAGTAGTGTTGATCTTAATGTTTAATTGTGCATCACCTGCTCTGTTCCAAACATAATATAGAAGGTCTTATCAGTGTTGAGTGTAAGTTTATTGGCTGTCATCCATGTTGATATGTTTATTAATTCATCGTTAACAATGGTATTGAGCTGGTAAGATTTGGGTGGGAAATGACATAAGTTGTATCGTCAGCAAAGAGTATTGGTTTCAGGTGTTGTGATACATTGGGAAGATCATTGATGTATAAGAGGAAGAGCAGGGGACCAAGGACACTTCCTGGGTACTCCAGGTTCAAGTGGTCGTGTCAGTTCAGTTCAAGGACCACAGGTAAGGACCCACTAGGGGAAGGGAAGTGGAGACAGAGTGAGAATATTCCGGAGAGGAAGGGCTGCAGTCGAAGAAAAAGAGTTAGGACTAAACCCAACCATAAGTGGTCGTGTCGAGGAGGTTGTGTCTTTAATAGTGATATACTGATACCTATTAGTAAGGTAGATTTGAAATATGCAAGTGCATGACCTCTTATACTATAGTGGTAAAGTTTATGGAGTAGGATGCCGTGGTTTACTGTGTCGAAAGCTTACCTTAGGTCAATAAAAAGTCCTAATGGATATTCAATACTATATAGTAGTATATCATTGATGTCAGCTATGGTTTGTATACCTATTCTATCTAGGTGATTTGCTGGTATGAATCCCGGCCCAGGTCTCTTCCAATTTGGAGACCCGCAGTGGCTCCCCGGATAGGGAAGTGTCGTTTATCTTATTTTCTCTCACTTGTGTGGAAGTCCTTCGGTGGGAAGAGGGGTTCCTCTCAAGTTCTATACCTAGAGTATACCTGGAGAGAGTTCCAGGGGTCAACGCCCCTGCGGCCCGGTCTGTGACCAGGCCTCATGTTGGACCAGAGCCTGATCAACCAGGCTGTTACTGTTGGCCGCACGCAGTCCAACGTACGAACCACAGCCCGGCTGATCAGGTACCGACTTGAGGTGCCTGTCCAGTGCCTGCTTGAAGACAGCCATGGGTTTGTTGGTAATCCCCTGATGTATGCTGGGAGGCAGTTGAACAATCTTGGGCCCTGACACTTATTTTGTTGTCACTCAACGTGCTAGTGGCATCCCTGCTCTTCATTGGGGGGATGTTACATCGCCTGCCGAGTCTTTGCTTTGTAGGGAGTGATTTTTGTGTGCAAGTTTGGTACTAAGCCCTCGAGAATTTTCCATGTGTATATAATAATGTATCTCTCCCGCCTGCGTTCTAGAAGTACAGGTTTAGGAACTTCAAGCGTTCCCAGTAGTTGAGGTGGTTTATCGCACTTATGCGTTCGGTGAGTTCTCTGCACATTTTCAAGGTCAGCAATTTCACCCGCCTTGGAAGGTGCAGTTAGTGTGCAGCAATATTCCAGCCTAGATAGAACAAGCGATCTGTAAAGTGTCAACATGGGCTTGGCATCCCTGGTTTTGAAGGTTCTCATTATCCATCCTGTCATTTTTCTAGCAGATGCAATTGCTACGGTGTTATGGTCCTTGAAGGTGAGATCCTCTGACATGATCACTCCCAGGTCTTTGACATTAGTTTTTCGCTCTATTGTGTGGTTGGAATTAGTTTTGTACTCCGATGAGATTTTAATTTCTTCACTTTTTCCGTATCTGAGTAATTGAAATGTCTCATCATTGAACTTCATATTGTTTACTGCAGCCCATTTAAAGATTTGGTTTATGTCTGCTTGGAGTCTTGCAGTGTCTTCAACGGTGGACACTGTCATACAGATTCGGGTGTCATCTGCAAAGGAAGACACAACACTGTGGCTTATATCCCTTAAATCCAAATCTAATTTCCATGAACGTGCCTATCTGTGCTCATAATAACGTGGACATAGATGAGCATGTTTGTGGAGCAACTTCAATGTGAACAGACTGACTGATGTTGTAGTGGCCAGGCTTAGGCTTGGCTACAGGTACTTCTGGCAGTTTGGGAGACACAGATGATGATCAAACTAAATGCAAATTATGTGATCAGGCATATGGTCACTGTCTTGAACACTATGTGCTTAATTGTCCACTTATTGAGGAATATAGAGATAGACAGTATAATAACCAATGTGACATGTCAAGAAATCTTATTAATTAATGAAAATATGATACCAGTTATACTTAGCAAATTTCCTAAATTTGCTTGTAACAGATAAGTGAAATGTAGATATAAATCCAAATGTACAATTGTTAACCCTTTTGGGGCCTAGTGCCTAGGCCTTTTGTGTATCCATATGCTCTTGCGCTACCGTCCACAGGATGGATATGGGGTGCACAATAAACTAGCCACTTCGGTGGCAAAATCTAAATCTTCTAGAGTTTTCAGGTAGGGGTTCCAGATTTTAGGCCCTTTTATGTACATTGAATTTTTGTATAGATTTAGCCGGACACGCGGAATGTCAAAGAGACGTTTGTGTCTGGTAGTATGTCTATGGGTCCTGTCACAAATATCAAGGAAGTGTTTTAGTTCAGGGTTAATATTGGAATTTATGGTTCTATAGATGTAGATTGCAGAATAGTAAGTGTGGATGTTCTGAACAGCGAGTAAGTTTAGGTCTTTGAAGATTGGGGGAGGGGGTGTTGCCTAGCATTGGAGTGTGTGATAATTCTTACTGCGGCTTTTTGTTGGGTTATTATTGGCTTTAGGTGGGTAATTGCTGTTGATCCCCAAGCACAAATGGCATATGTGAGGTAGGGATAGATGAGTGAATAGTATAGTGTGAGTAGGGCTGATTGTGGTACATAATACCATATCTTAGAGAGGATCCCCACAGTTTTGGACACTTTCTTTGTTATGTGTTGGATATGGGTGCTGAATTTCATGTTGCTGTCGAGAAATAGGCCCAGAATTTGCCCTCATTATGCTTAGCAATAGGAGTGTTGTCGATCTTAATGTTTAATTTTGTATCACCTGTTCTGTTACCAAACATAATATAGAAGGTCTTATCAGTGTTGAGTGTAAGTTTATTGGCTGTCATCCATGTTGATATGTTTAGTAATTCGTCGTTAACAATGGTATTGAGCATAGCAAGATTTGGGTGGGAGATGACATAAGTTGTATCGTCAGCAAAGAGTATTGGTTTCAGGTGTTGTGATACATTGGGAAGATCATTGATGTATAAGAGGAAGAGCAGGGGACCAAGGACACTTCCCTGTGGTACTCCAGTATCAAGTGGTCGTGTTCAGTTCAGTTCAAGGACTCACAGGTAAGGACCCACTAGGGGCGAGGGGGAAGTGGAGACAGACGAAGAATAGCCGGTGAGAGGAAGGGCTGCAGTCGAAGAAAAAAAGAGTTAGGACTAAACCCAACCCCTGCTTTTCATTGGGGGGATGTTACATCGCCTGCCGAGTCTTTTGCTTTCGTAGGGAGTGATTTTCGTGTGCAAGTTTGGAACTAATCCCTCGAGAATTTTCCACGTGTATATAATAATGTATCTCTCCCGCCTGCATTCTAGGAAGTACAGGTTTAGGAACTTCAAGCGTTCCCAGTAATTGAGGTGGTTTATCGCACTTATGCGTGCGGTGAAGGTTCTCTGCACATTTTCAAGGTCAGCAATTATACCTGCCTTGAAAGGTGCAGTTTGTGTGCAGCAATATTCCAGCCTAGACAGAACAAGTGACCTGAAAAGTGTCAACATGGGCTTGGTATCCCTGGTTTTGAAGGTTCTCATTATCCATCCTGTCATTTTTCTAGCAGATTTGATTGCTACTGTGTTATGGTCCTTGAAGGTGAGATCCTCTGACATGATCACTCCCAGGTCTTTGACATTAGTTTTTTGCTCTATTGTGTGGTTGGAATTTGTTTTGTACTCTAATGAGATTTTAATTTCTTCACGTTTTCCATATCTGAGTAATTGAAAATTCTCATCATTGACCTTCATATTGTTTTCTGCAGCACATATTAAGATTTGGTTTATGTCTGCTTGGAGTCTTGCAGTGTCTTCAGCGGTGGACACTGTCATACAGATTCGGGTGTCATCTGCAAAGGAAGACACAGCACTGTGGCTTATATCCCTGTCTATGTCCGATATGAGGATGAGGAACAAGATGGGAGCGAGTACTGTGCCTTGTGGAACAGAGCTTTTCACAGTAGCCGCCTCAGACTTTACTCTCTTGACTACTACTCTTTGTGTTCTACTTGTCAGGAAAATATAGATCCATCTACCCACTTTTCCTGTTATTCTTTTATCACGCATTTTGTGTGCTATTACACCATGGTCACACTTGTCAAAGGCTTTTGCAAAGTCTGTATATATAACATCAGCATTTTGTTTGTCTTCTAGAGCATCCAGAACCTTGTCGTAGTGGTCCAGTAGCTGGGACAGACAGGAGCGACTTGCTCTAAACCCATGCTGCCCTGGGTTGTGTAATTGATTGGTATCTAGATGAGTGGCGATCTTGATTCTTAGAACCCTTTCAAAGATTTTTATGATATGGGACGTTAGCGCTATTGGTCTGTAGTTCTTTGCTATTGCTTTACTGCCCCCTTTGTGGAGGGGGCTATGTCTGTTGTTTTTAGTAACTGCGGGACGACCCCAGTGTCCATGCTCCCTCTCCATAGGATGAACACGGAGTTCCATGAGTCTGGGCCTGGAGCGGAGTGCATGGGCATGTCATTTATTGCCTTTTCGAAGCCATTTGGCGTCAGGGTAATGTCACATAGACATGCATCTGCCAAGTTCTGTGGCACACTCATAAAAAAATCATTTAGGTCTTCGACTTTCAGTCTGGTTTGCGGCTCGCTAAAAACTGAGTCATACTGGGACTTTAGTAACTCACTCATTTCCTTGCTGTCATCTGTGTAGGACCCATCCCGTTTAAGTAGGGGCCCAATACTGGATGTTGTTCTCGACTTTGATTTTGCATAAGAAAAGAAATACTTTGGGTTTCTTTCAATTTCATTTATGGCTTTTAGTTCTTCCCGTGTTTTTTGACTACTGTAAGATTCCTTTAGCTTTAGTTCGATGTTTTCTATTTCTCTGACCCGTGCCTCCCTTCGTATTACAGGTATATTGGCCTCTTGTAGTCGCTCCGTTATTCTCTGCCTTCGCCTGTATAGGGAATTTGCATTGAGCAAACCTTGACAAATGATGTCCCAAAAGTTAGTTTGCTCTAATGGTGGTTGGTGTGGGATGCAACAGAGGCCCTCAGCAGGCATTTACAGCGACTTCAGCAGAGGGGCGGGTGACGTGCAATGACTGGGAGGAGGGTCTCCAAATCTCTGATTTCTAGGTACACTAGATGTGCCGCCTCATCCTCCCAGGCCTGTCCCACTGGGGTCATTGGGAAGTGTCTACGGCGAAGGGGCATCGTAGCTGAGCAGTCTAACAGGTAGTGCACCAGGGGTTTCGGAACCATCTGGTCACAGTGGGCACAGAGCTCCTCTCTTGCTCTGTTAACGATCCGTGCAGTGGTGGGATACCCTAAGCGTAGGCGGTGGATATTCACCCGCAGTTCCCTGGGCTGCGTCGGAATACTTGGAGGGGGTGCCCTGTGAGTCGCCCTGTCATACCAGCAGTGGCTCTGTGAATCCCCAGAGTCAGGGAGAGGGCGCCTGGCCGCACTGGCAGCCCATAGCATAATCTGGCTACGCCTGATGGACATTGCAGCACGTGGCTGTGCCTCAAGCGGTCTTAGCAGCCTCATAGCTCGGGATCCAGTTGATGGTGGCTCTGCATCCCTGGGCTATGAGCGTCTCCAGGTCGCTCTGGATGGATGTGATTAAGTGTATGTTGTCCCTTGGTTCTCTGTGCATAATTGCCTGGATCACTGACTTGGAATCAATATGGACGACGGGGGGATGCTGATGGTCTGCAATTGCATGCTGCAGAGCTTGTTGGATGGCATAGAGTTCAGCCTGGAGGATTGTGCAATGGTCTGGGAGGCTCCAACCTGCCGTCAGATTGCTGTGGAACATCTCAGCAACTGTGTGGCCTGCCACTGGATCTCTGAGGCCATCCGTGTAATAAGGCACACACCCAGGGCTTTCTGCACTCGCAATGCTAGCCGAAGCAAGTCATTGCAGAATGTGCTGGGAGCAATGCCTCTTGCTGCCTGGTAATGCTGACCAGTGCACCGCTATCAGCTCTGGCGCCCAAGGGGGCGACACCGTGTACTTCACTGCTGGTCTGTTGCAGCCCCCTGCCACAAGCAATGGCATCGGCAGGAGCTTCATTGTGGCATCTGCAACTAACCACATCCATCGGCGGCTGGGGTGCATTGTTATGTCATGTCCCTGGCTGACCCTTATATCCCTCAGCAGTTTGTCAGCCCCTGGAAGTCAGAGGTACTTTGCTATCCTCTTGGCAGCTACAAGATGGATCCTGTGCTCAAGGGGCTGCAGCTGCTCCTCGAAGTTCAGAGTCACCGAATTAGCCCACCTAGGCGCCCCCAGCATGGCCTGCACAGCAGTGTTCTGGACCACAAAGAGACACTTGATGTTTGTGGGCCTGGCGTGAACCAGAGCAAGTGCTGCGTAGTCGATGAGCGAGCGTATGGCCTGTATATAGAACAACCTCATGACCTCAAGGCTGGCCCCGACCCTTGGGTTGGCCATGGCACTCATTGCCCTGACCCTCTGCAAAGCCCTCTCTTTGATGTGGCGTACGTGTTTATGGAAGGTGAGGCGCCTGTCAATGTAGATGCCAAGGTACCTATAGCTGTGAACCCATTCCAGGTTGATGCCCAGGATCCGCAGCCTCTCATTGGGTTCCCTAGTGTGAAGGATCATGGCTTTGCTGCAGATATCTTGAGCCCCAGGTGATGGTAAATGGAAGCCAGCAGATCGAGGTCCTCCTGGGCTCGGTTGTCGTGGGTTTTTTGTGGTTTGAGGCCCACCGTGGGTACTTCCAGTGTGTGTTTTTGTCCTGTTTGGGCTTGGTGTCCTTCGTATCTCACTGTCTCCTCTCTCTCTCTCTGTGTGTATGTATATGTGTGTGTGTGTGACCCAACAATAAAATCTGCACCAAGAACTCATTACAGTTGTGACCGGGTGTAGACTAGTGAAGTGTTCATTGCGTTATAATTTGTTCATGATTTTAACCATGTATAAACGTAAGTAAGTAAATTTACTTACATGTTTCATTACCTTTGTAGCTTGTTAGTTCATTACCTTTGTAACTTGCTCAGCTATCAAAACTTTGGGGTCCAGTCCCTGGACCCATTATGTACCTCTGTAATCTTTTGACTACCACCCACAGGATGGGTATGGGGTGCATAATAAAGATATCAAACTGAACTGTCGTTGATGTTAGCTAAGACGGGAATCGGCGTTTACAACGACCAAATCTCGGTTAATGGTCTCTCTTCACAATAGTGAATGTTGTGAATATTCGCCGGGCATAATGTGGGACATTAAGTCCAAGAAACTACAATAATAGAGTGATAATGTGTTAAATAGTGACCGACGCCGCCATTATGGTTTGTTGATGGAGGAAATGTGCGTCGGTTCGATCAGTGTTCATCGTACACAATTATTAATGGATTAACTTCTAACGAGGGTAAAATAGTGGACATTAAACCGACGAGTGAATAGTGTTTAAAGTGTTACGTATAAACTGTAATAAAGGGGTATAGTGAGAGGATATGAATCACTACCCCGACCAACCACGTTAAATAACGCCCGGTCTCGTGGGCGTAAGAGAGTTCAAGGGATCAATCTTCTCTTAACTCATCAGGGAACCCCACCAACATCATTGTCTTGCCGGAAGAATAATCTACCGAGTAGGACCACGAGATCCGTCGAAGAATAGCGACAAGAATGCTGTTTCTTCCCCACTGTAAGTACTCTTATTATCTTAGCAACCGTCTGGCCAGTAGGTATGTTGGGATAATGTGAGTCTACGGTGGGAATGATAATGACGGGATCTTCCAGTGAACAGCAATGACACGGATAAAGGGTGAGTGATATTAACAAGTTGTACTCTTACCTCCTTCTCCCCAATCAGTCAGATATTAACCCATACAGTCCACAAAATTTAACAATACCGTAACTATTGGTGTTGCTCATTCTTAATAAACTGGTCAAGGATAGATGTGGATTTAGAGTGAGAATATCGGAGGGTCCCCTTAAATGTGACCAGGAGTGGGGCAAGTTTTCTCACACGCCTCAACGGGGGTAACTGCGGTAAAATTATACTAGTCGGTCCACTCCCCGGTAGATTATTTTGTTGTAAGTGGCGGTGAAGCCCAGACAGGTATTCTCTTAATTCCCCACAAGAAAGATATTATTATTAGTAGTAGTAGTAATAGTATTTCAGTGTAAGAGGAGGAGGAGGTGTTGATTCACCGGGAATTCTCGCGGCCCGGGTCTGAACGAACGAACGAATCATTCTAGGTAAGACCCACAAGTGGGTTGAGCGGGGAAGTGTGGACAGCTGAAGAGTAGTCGGTGAGAGGAAGGTCTTGAGTCGTAGAGAAAGTGCCAGGGCTTAACCCAGCTGCGGAGCTATAGGGGACAGGAGCTGGAGATCAGGAACGTGCAGGCGATGTAGAATAGCCTAGAAAGCGACGTAGTGGAGGCAGGAACTATACATAGTTTTAAGACGAGGTTTGATAAAGCTTATGGAGCAGGGAGAGATAGGACCTAGTAGCAATCAGTGAAGAGGCGGGGCCAGGAGATATGACTCGACCTCTTACAACCACAAATAGGTGAGGTGAGTACATGGAGAGGCTGGCTGCATCACTGCTGAGAAGTGCTGGCTGGTGTCAAGGCTGGCGGCTGGCTTGGGAGGTCGAGGGAAGGTGGCTTGCTATATGGTAGTTGTTAGGTGGTGAGGTGCTCGATTATGTCGTGGCTGTACTGATATTCTTCGTCCGGTTTCTTCATCATCTAGTGGTACATTAACGTATTTAACTTGTCCTTTGAGCAGCCGTGAGTGTAGTTCAATTAAGTGTAGGTCGCCTCCATTTGCATCATCTGTGTAGAAAACTACACCATTGAATGTTATGTGGTGAGATCTTTCTTCTGGAATTTTTCCCGTTTTCTTTGTTGGTGGGGGAGACAGGAGTTGCTACGGCAGGAGCTGTGATTGGTGGAGCTGGTGGTGTCGACGTTTTCACAGTCGCTGATTGGTCCATCTCCATGGCTGAGGGAGGAGCTTAACGTGGTGGTGGAGGTGGTGGTGGTTGAGCAGGCGTTGTGATGTTCACAGGAGTACTGGTGCATTTGATAATATCAGCTGATGGTGGTGAGTCCGGGAAGTTGAACTTGGGCATGTTGTTTAGTTCAAAGATCTCGTTGATGACAGTGTTGAACGAGCCTGGATTCGCCATGTTGGCATATATTGTGGGGAATTGTGAGAGAGAAGTCCATCTGGGACACCGCCACTAGCAATAAACAACTCCCAGGGAGATGACCGACTCGTATAATTTTTACCGCAGTCATTCCCTTTAAGGTATGTGAGAACTTTACCCGCTCCTGGCCGCACCGAGGGGGTACCTTCAATATTCTCGTTAGCCCACTGCACTCTGGACCAGTATAAATAAATCTGAGAAGATCATTTATTATAATTATGATATATTTAAATTTAAGTGGACTGTATGGGTTATTAAACAACTGATCACTCCGGAGAAGAGGTAGAGAACAGACAGCTAAATTATCAGGACCATCACTCACCTAACTAACAGCATCATAGCGGTGTATCGTAGATCGTTGACCTAGCTAAAGTACATTACTGTGCGTAACAATATCATTGGCCAATAACAAAGTCGACAACAGAGTACTTAGCTTTAGATGAGGGAGTCGTTCCGTTGTTGACGTCCTCCTGCGATCTGATTCGATGGCGATGGTGTTAGCTGTCTCGTCGAGTCAAGGAAGGTTAATTTCCGTGCACTCTTATACGCCCACGAGACCGAGCGTTAGTTAACATGTGGTTGGTCAGGGTAGCGAATCAGATCCTCTCACTAATCAGACCTTTTGCACTGTTTATACGTATAACTTTACATATTACGTATATCCCGGCTTAATGCCCCACTAGTTTATACACATTCACAGTCTCGATACTTGAATTTCGAGTAGATAACTTGCGATATGTTAGTTCATTTCAACCGCGTCCAATATGGCGGTCCGGGTATGGCGTACCCAAGCTAGCTTCACCCAGTACAATCAACCCCTGATTATTTACAACTCGGTTTCACTATATTCACCATTTCCCAAAGTTCATCGAATATATTTCAGTCTCTTCTAAGACGAAACTCCCCTGCATCAGGGTTACGACTTTATCCTGCCGTATGGTCACTTCACTCAGTTCAAATAGGCCTATGACCGCGTCACTCGCCGGCGGCCCACCTTATTTCACAATTATTGTCCTATTACTGGACCTCCTGGACCGATTGTCCCACTTTATATTCACCACGTCACTGGATATTCCTCCACATTACGAAAGGAGGTAATTAAATCCGGTTAGGTGGCCGGAATCTCCAAATTTGACTCGCCATCATCACCTGAAATCGGGTGGGTAGGCTCCCTGTTCACACTCGTTCCCCTCTCTGCCTCCTCCCTGCCCAGCCTCTTCCCGCTTCCTCCCCGCTGGTATGATGGTTCTCTATTACATACCCCCATGTACCAGCGGTACATTAAGGATATCTGTTCATATTGGAAAGTTTATCAAATACAACTTTCGGAAAATACCAATATTTTTCACATATATCATGCAGTACTGGATCTTGGTGGTGTCCATGGTGGTGTGACGACTGTGTTGGTTGATGGTAGTGTGGCTTTGAGAATCTTGGTGGTGTCGGACTGGATCTTGATGATAGCAGTATAGGTGGGGGACTTTTGCTGTGCCTTTTTCTGGTTAGCTTCTTGTGTTTTCTTCAGTACTTCACGTCGTGTTGGACAACGAGCAGCCAGCGTATGGTGCTCGGTCTTGCAGTTGAGACACTTGGGTTGAGTGGTGGTGGAGCAGGACTTGTAATCGTGGCCCTCAGTACCACAGTTTGTGCAAAACTTCTTGTCCTTGTTAGTGCAGTCCTTGGTGATATGTAGATACGAGAAACAATTGTAGCATTGTTGGACAATCGTGTATCTTTCTGCTTCTATGAAGGCTGGGTTGATGAAAAAGTAGTGCACTGCTAGTCCCTCATCTAGTGCGTTTTATTCGCCATGACGACGTCAGTGAAGGTGACTTTCAACATGGACGGAGCAGTAGGTATTTTCAGAATGGAGTCGACCTTTGCCCAGGGGTTCAGGTCTTCTATAGATGTCAGCGTTGTCTTGAGCAGTAATAAGTGAGTCCAGGTGTTTGAGGAATACACTCCTCTTGGACCTCATTGCTGGGGAAGTCCAAACTTGGAAACCACGGTCTTGGAGCTTGGTCGTAGCAGTGGTCGTAAGAAGATTCTCAGCCTCGTTGTCGTCTATGCAGACGACAATGAAGGAAGGCTTGAGTGTCAGGATAGCAGTGAATTTTACTTGCAAACTACTGCTGACAGCAGACGCAAGTGCTAGTTTAGTAGAGTCATTAATTACTCCACTAGTAGGCTTGATCTTAACCCTGTTGGAGAATTGCATCATGGTGGTGATGCTATCCAAACGCATTAAAGGTTCCCCTCTCCAACGGGGATCGTAGGGAGACTGAAGGGTGTCAGAGCTGCTATGACCTGCCGAGGCAAGAGTCTTTACCAGATGGCGACCCGGCTCCGGCTCCCTGGCGTGGGAGTAGCAGAGACTTATGTCTCCCATGGGAGGGGGTACCCCTAATGGGCGGGACCAACTGGTCCCAGGTATAGCCACATTCCCCACCAGCACGAGGCAGGTGGTAGATAGATGCTAGGCCACTCTGGTCTGCCACCTTCCCCGCCCCAAGAAGGCTGAAGGGAAGGGCAGGCTTGCGAGCTGCAGATGGTAGCTAGCTCCAGCCTTGGCACCTACCCTGCACTAGAAGGGCTGGGCATGGTGATCGACGTCAGCGTAAGAACACGCGTAAATACATCCCGTTACAAAAGGGAGTAACTATTATAGATTTCAAAATAAAAAAGTTATAACTTTAATAACTATTTTGTTTTGCAAAAACAGTTAAAACATTTTGTACTACAATAAGCAATTATAAGTGTTTAATGTATATTTATTAACAACAAAAAGAACCTTTCAAAATTTAATAAATAATAGCATAATATACTCGTAATAATTAAATTTTATTTTGACTTTTATATATAACATTTCAACCAACAAAGCATGCCCAGCCCTTTTAGGGCAGGGTAGGTGCCAAGACTGGAGCTTGCCCTTCCCGTCAGCCTCCTTGGGGCGGGGAAGGTGGCAGACCAGAGGGGCCTAGCAACTATCTACCTACGTGCTTGTGGGCGAATATGGCTAGGCCTGGGACCAGTTGGTCCCACCACTGAGGTACCCCTCCCATGGGAGACTTCGGTCTCTGCTACCCACGCCAGGGAGCCGGAGCCGGGTCGCCATCTGGTAAAGACCCGGGCCGGGAGATTTCCCGGTGAATCAACACTTCCTCCAGTAAGGTACAAATTCAAATTTTTTATTTCATTGAATTTTTAGCACGTATTTTATGCGTTAAATCTTAATTATAGGTCTTGCTAACTGATTAGGTAAACTCTAAACCAACACGGCAAGCGTCATGTACTCGCTAGATGCCATGAGTTCCATGTATATTATGTATCCTTCCAGCACACGAAACGGTCGATCACCATGCCCAGCCCTTCTAGGGCAGGGTAGGTGCCAAGGCTGGAGCTTGCTGCTATCTGCAGCTGCCCTTTCCGTTAGGGAAGGTGGCAGACCAGAGAGGCCTAGCATCTATCAACCTCCATGCCTCATGCTGGTGGGGAATGTAGCTTGGCCTGGGACCAGTTGGTCCCACCGATGAGGGGTATCCCCTCCCATGGGAGACATAGGTCTCTGATACTCCCACGCCAGGGAGCCGGAGCCGGGTCGCCATCTGGTAAAGACCCGGGCAGGGAGAATTCCCGGTGAATCAACACCTCCTCCACACGAAACTCCGATCTATTTAATCCCTTAAGAAAAATGAAGGAATACCGAGTGTAAGTCATTGTAATTATACATACACGAGATAACACACACACACAAGCAATCAGCCAGTGAAGATTCGGGGCCAGCAGCTGTGAATCGACCCCTGCAACCACAACTAGGTGAGTACACACAAGCAATTACACACACTCCACCGAAGAAGCTGAGCCAGGAGCTACGAATCGACCCCTGCAACCACTGTTAGGTGAATACACACACACACAGATGGGACACAGAAACAAGGGGTCACATCTGTTCTTTGTACAATCTCCAGGTCTGCAATGTCACCAGCCTTGAAGGGGGCTGTTAGTGTACAGCAGAATTCCAGCCTAGAGAGAACAAGTGATTTGAAGAGTGTCATCATGGGCTTGGCATCCCTAGTTTTGAAGGTTCTCATTATCCATCCTATCATTTTCCTAGCCGATGAGGTAGATACATTGTTGTGGTCTTTAAATGCGAGATCTTCTGACATTATCACTCCCAGGTCCTTCACATTTCTTTTTCGCTCTATTGTATGGTTAGAATTTGTCGTATACTTTGATACATTTTTTATTTCCTCAAGTTTCCCATATCTTAGTAGTTGAAATTTCTCCTCGCTGAACTTTGTATTGTTTTGAGTGGCCCATTTGAAGCTTTGGTTGATGTCCGCTTGGAGTCTTGCAGTGTCTTCAATGGAGGTCATGCAATGGCAATCTGGGTGTCATCAGCAAAGGAAGACACAGAGCTATGGCCCAGTGGCCTGGTGGCTAGAGCGCTTGTTTCACACACAGAGGGCCCGGGTTCGATTCCCGGCGGGTAGAAACATTTCGACTTGTATTACAAAAAAAAAAAAACTTCATTTGTAATAAAGGACTGTTCGGGATAACAATAAAATCTCTCAGATATTCTAATATTTATTATATTATATTAATATTAATATAAAAACATATAATCTGAATAAAAACATAATCTAATAATTTGTGTAAAAACATTTATATACACAAAATCATAGTACAATAAAATACCACAAGTAAATCATATATTCGGTGCTTATCAAGTCGCTGCCGTCTTCAAGTGTCAGCAGGACACTACCATACCTCGTCATGATACGCCGTGTCCTCAGACACCCTTGTCTCTGTGTTACACACGCCATCGCTCAGTGTCACACGACACCTTCTCTGTGCCACATGGCATGCCCCCTACATCATGAACCCATTCTCTAGTAAAATCCTGTGCACCTGCGTCTTGACACACGCCAAATACACGACTCAACTTGTGTCGTGCCACCGTCACAAGCTCTGTGGATACACCACTGAATACCTGACACTCCGGGTAACACAATCTCCTGGTAAACACAATCTCAGGTACATAGTCGCAGGTACATCAGTCGGTACGATGAATAAGCCAATAGATAGTCTAATTCTGGTGAGCAGACTTGCTGCTCTCCTCATAATGCTACAGTGTCCTCATATCAAGCAGGAAGAGAACACCTTCATCACTGTACTTGGCCTTGCAAACATCACAAGTACAGAGTTGCTTTCGAGTAACACGGTCTAGAGAGGATAGAGCTTCCAGGTCTCTCTGCACTGGAGCACTGTAGGCCTGTCACCAGCACCACATTGCAGAAAGTCTGTAACTCTCAAGCAGGTCTGCCTGGCGAATTCCAGTGGTGTATGCGAGAGTCTGGGTAACACTCTCCATAGGAGAGTCTGGTTGACACTCCCTAGGTGTATCAGGGAGCTGGTGAACTCTCCAGTGTTGTATATGGGAGAGTCTGGTTAGCACTGTCGGTCAAGCCGGCTCGGCAGTCCAACACTGGCTTTGATGACGTAACCAGTGACTGCCGGCCGGCAGGTAAACTACCTAACTACCGTGTTAGGTAGGGGGCCGCAACAACATGTTTCCTTACACCTGTTGTCATGTTCACCTAGCAGCAAATAGGTACCTGGGTGTTGGTCGACTGGTATGGGTCGCAGCCTGGGGGACAAGATTGAGGACCCCAATGGAAATAAGACAGACAGTCCTCGATGACGCACTGACTTTCTTGGGTTATCCTGGGTGGCTAATCCTCCGGGTTAAAAATCCGAAGAAAATCTTATGTCAGAAATGAGCATGAGGAATAGAATGGGAGCGAGGATTGTGCCTTGTGGAATGGAGCTTTTCACCGTGGCTGCCTGGGACTTTACTTTGTTTACTATTACTCTTTGTGTTCTATTTGTCAGGAAGTTATAGATTCATTTACCAACTTTTCCTGTTATTTCTTATCACACATTTTGTGTGCTATTACACCATGGTCGCACTTGTCGAAAGCTTTTGCAAAGTCTGTGTATACTACATCTGTATTTTGTTTATCCTCAATAACATCCAGGACCCTGTCATAGTGGTCCAGGAGCTGGGACAGGCAGGAGCTACCTGCTCTAAACCCGTGTTGCCCTGGGTTGTGTAACTGATGGGTAACTAGGTGGTTGGCGATCTTGCTCCTTGGAACCCTCTCAAAGATTTTTATGATATGGGATGTTAGACCTATCGGTCTAACTGCCACCCTTGTGGAGTGGGGCAATGTCTGTTGTTTTTAGTGTGTGTGTGGGATGACCCCTGTGTCCATGCTCCCTCTCTATAGAATGCTGAAGGCACGCGATAGGGGTTTCTTGCAATTTTTGATGAACACGGAGTTCCATGAGTCTCTGGGCCTGGGGCAGAGTCCATAGGCATGTCATTTATTGCCTTTTCAAAGTCTTATCTTATTGTAGAGCTAAAATAATATCTGAGATTTTTGAGATGACCAATTTTTGCGTTTCGTTCATAAAGAATTCATTTGGATTGTCGACCCTTAGTCTGGGCAGCGGCTCGCTGAACACTGAGTCTTATTGAGACTTTAATATCTCACTCATTTCTTGGCTGTCATCTGTGTATGTCCCATCCCTCCTAATCAGAGGCCCAATACTGGATGTTGTTTTTCCCTTAGATTTGGCATAAGAGAAGAAGTATTTTTTTTTTTTCAATTTCCTTTATAGCTTTTAGTTCTTCGTCTGATTCTTGTCTCCTGTAAGATTCCTACAGTTTAAGTTTGATATTTGCAATTTCATTGACAAGTGCCTCTCTACGTATTTCAGATATATTGGCCCCTCTCAGCAGCTCTGTGACTCTTCGCCTTCGTCTATATAGGGAGCATCTCTCTATTTTTAGTTTACATCTTCTCTTTCTTTTTCTTAATGGAATGTGTCTTGAGCAGATCTCAAGAACCACAGAGTTCATTTTTTCTAGGCAGTTGTTCGGATCCGTGTTGTTTAGAATATCTTCCCAGCTTGTTTCATTTAGGACATGGTTGACTTGATCCTATTGTATGTTTTTGCTATTAAAATTGAATTTTGTGAAGAGACCTTCCTGACTGATCACATTTTGCTGGTCAGGAGCCCTGTGCATACATGTCTGTACCTCTATTATGTTGTGATCTGAGTGTATTGTCTTTGATACTGTTATATTCCGTATCAGATCGTCGTTGTTAGTGAAGATGAGGTCCAGCGTATTTTCTAGTCTTGTAGGCTCTAATATTTGCTGCTTTAAGGTGTGTGTGAATTTTTATCTGCGTTGCCTCCTGGGGTGATCTCTGCTAAAGCATTGTTTGCTATACTCCATTTTAGGTGTCTCAAGTTGAAATCTCCTAGTAGCAAGATGTTTGGGGCAGGAGTTGGGAGATTTTCTAGACAGTGGTCAATTTTCAAAAGCTGCTCCTGGAATTGCTGGGAAGATGCGTCTGGAGGCTTGTATACAACCACAATGACAAGGTTTTGGTTTTCAATCTTTACTGCCAAAACTTCAACTACATCATTTGAGGTGTTTAGTAGTTCTGAGCAAATGAGCGACTCTGTGACGTACAGGCCAACCTCCCCTTGTTGCTTGTTTAGTCTGTCACATCTAAATAGGTTATAACCTGGGATCCATATTTCGTTGTCATAATGATCCTTTATGTGGGTCTCTGTGAATGCTGCAAACATTGCATTTGACTCCGTGAGCAGTCCCTTGATGTAAGGAATTTTGTTGTTTTTTGACGGCTTTAGACCCTGTATGTTTGCAAAGACAAATGTCGTTATATTGGTGAAATTTAGGGGGGTTTTATTTGTTGGCTCTAATATCTGTTGTTCTGGAGTGGAGGCCAGTGTCCGTGCCTCTGCTCCAGAAGTGTTTTCAGTTGGTGTAGGATTATTGTCATTTCTTGCCAGTCTTCTTTCCCTCCTGGCCTTAAAAAGCTCCATCCCTGGAGGGCTTGTGGCTCCCCTCTTTTGTTTCCCATAGTCTGGCTGGTCTATGTCTTCTTGTCTCCTTTAGATGATGTGCCTGGCAGTATACATTGTAGCATTTTCCTTCATGGATTGATGAGTGACACATTTCTGGGTGAAATAAGTTACAGGAGGGAAAGTTGCAATCTCCTGTTGCCATGTGGGTGCAGCATTTTTTGGGGTGGTCAAAAGTGCATATCCCACCTGTTTTACCATATATACCGTGCCTGCAGATACCCAAGGCATAGTATTTGCATAGATTAGATATCTGTTTGCTAGGATTCATTGTAGCTGCGTTTGCTGCTGGTGTATTTTTTTTCTGTTTCCTCCCTATCTATCCCCCCTGTATGGACATTATTGCTTCTACCAGGTTTTGCTGGTTATGTGTCGACATTGTTCCCTGAGGCATCATCCCCTTTTGTTCCATCTCCAGCAGTATCGCTATTTTATACCTCTGTGAATTCAATAGCGTTGTCTTAATTTGTTTCATCACCAGAGCCAGTGTCTCCTTTTGGTTCACTGTCCTCCAGGACAGCACTAGCACCCTCAGGAGCACTGTCCTCCAGGACAACACTAGCACCCTCAGGAGCACTGTCCTCCAGGACAACACTAGCACCCTCAGGAGCACTGTCCTCCAGAACAACACTAGGACCCTCAGGAGCACTGTCCTCCAGGACAACACTAGCACCCTCAGGAGCACTGTCCTCCAGGACAACACTAGCACCCTCAGGAGCACTGTCCTCCAGGACAACACTAGCACCCTCAGGAGCACTGTCCTCCAGGACAACACTAGCACCCTCAGGAGCACTGTCCTCCAGGATAACACTAGCACCCTCAGGAGAACTATCCTCCAGGACAACACAAGCACCCTCAGGGGCGCAGTCGTTCAAGACAGCCCAGTCCAAATAACCCATCTTATTTTCCCAGCTGTCATACCAAGTTGACATGTCTTTCAAGAAGGATCTTTTATTGGTGTTCTTGTCTTTTAATATAGATGTAATTTTCTCATACAGGTGTACCTCGTTTGGACAGACCCAAAAACATCTCTCTGAGTTTATGTCAAGTGTGGTAGCTGGTTGAAAATCCCTGCATATTCCATGGGACCATTGACCACAGAGATTGCAAGCAATCCAGGCCTGTTTTCGTCCCTTACCCTTTCTACAGACTACACAGATCTTCATGGTGGTGGTCATCTTACAACACTTGACAACTCTCCTAGCTAGCTAGTCTATAAGAGAAATTTCAACTATTTAGATATGGAAAACTTGAGGAAATTAAAACTGTATCAGGGTATACGACAAATTCTAACCATACAATAAAACGAAAAATAATGTGAAGGACCTGGGAGGATAATGTCAGAGGATCTCGCCTTCTAGATCACAACAATTATCACCACATCTACTGTAAATGATATCATGGATAATGAGAACCTTCAAAACTAGGGATGCCAGCCATGATGATTCTCTTCAAATCGCTTCCCTCTGGCTGGAGTACTGCTGTACACTAACTGTCCCCTTAAGGCTGGCGAAATTGTGACCTGGAGAGTGTACAAAGAACTTTCAGGGACACACAAGTACGATAAGGCACCAAATTCTGGGAACGGTTGAAAGCCCGATCTGTATTCTCTGGAGCACAGGTGGGGAGATACATGATAATATATACTTGGAAAATTTTTTAGAGGGATTAGTACCAAAGCATCCAAAAATACTTACTATGAAAGCAAAAAGACTGGTATGAGACGCAACATTCCTCCAATGAAAAGCAGGGGTGCCACGAGTACATTAAGAGAGAACACAATTAGTGTCAGGGGCCCTAGACTGTTCAACTGCCTGCCAGCATACATAAGGGGGATTACCAATAGACCCATGGTTGTCTTCAAGAAATAACTGGACAGGCACCTAAAGTCTGTACCTGACCAACTTGGCTGTGGTTCGTACGTCAGTTTGCGTGCGGTCAGCCCTAACAGGCTGGTTGATCAGACCCTGATCCACCATGAGACCTGGTCTCAAACCGAGCCTCAGGGGCGTTGACCCCCGAAACCCTATCCAGGTAAACTTCAGGTATGTATGTATTTGCATGCACGCGTGTGTGTGTGTGAACCAGTTAATATATGCACTTGTAAATTCTTACAGTTGTGACCGGGTGTGATAAGATAAGATTTCTTCGGATTTTTAACCCCGAAGGGTTAGCCACCCAGGATAACCCAAGAAAGTCAGTGCGTCATCGAGGACTGTCTGTCTTATTTCCATTGGGGTCCTTAATCTTGTCCCCCAGGATGCGACCCACACCAGTCGACTAACAACCCAGGTACCTATTTGCTGCTGACCGGGTGAATGGCACATTACTGTGTAACTTGTCATGATTGTGACCAGTTCTACCTGGAGTAACTGACCTCCATATCAACTGCACCAGTGTTCAATAGGAAGACAACATAGGAGAAAACCTAACAACAGAACTTCAAGGAAACTGACAGGTCTGTAGTGACGGTTTTTCCCTCAGTGCCAAATAAGGGAAGGAAGTGAACATATCACTCATTGTTATTTTTCTCACAAACAGATGTGTAAAATATGGTATGGGTATCCATGTTTTGCATTAAGACGATACATTACCATTTAGTAGAATTTTCCATTCATTTTCCAGCGAGAGTTGACCCTGGCCTGATCTTATTTGAACATGGCTGACTGGCATTCAAACACCAGCTATTACCAGACGTACAACTAGTGAAGCGACGTTCTCAATGATACTGACAGTAGCTGACCATCATAGCAACTGCACCACCACTGCTCCAGTGTTAATGGGAGGAAACACAGAAGAAACAGCCAAATATACAAAACACACTCCAAGAAAACTGTTAGGTTCAAGCGTCGGGGCCGTTCTTTCCCTCAGTGCCAAATCACATTAGGGAAGTGAATAGTTAAAAAAACAAGGACGTTTTTTTAAGTATCTGACCTCCTTATCAACTGACCAGTGTACATTGGGAGGCAAACATAGGAGAAAACATCAAATCTAATGACAAAACTCTATGGAATCTCTTAGGTTGCAGTGGCCGTTTTTTCCCTCAATGCATTTAAAAATGACAGAAACATCACCTCTATATCACTAACAACTAAAACCAGCATTCTGCAGCTTCAACGTGTCCAGAACAGAGCCCTCCGCTTTATCACTGGGACCAGATTCAGAGACAGAATCAAGATGGAAGTCCTGCATATACAACAAGAAATCGCTGCAATTAATGTCAGGATAGACAAACTAAAGAAGAGACAACTATATGACATGCAGGAACTCTATGTACCTGATAGAGAAAAAACAACAATAAACACTACCGACTACGTCATCAACACACCTCCACACCGAACCCAAAGAATGACTCTGCAACAAAGAGTCAGACGTTTCAATCACAAGGACAACTACCCACGACCAAGGATCGTGAGTGACCTCCCCGATGACCCAGAAGAGTGGATACCACCAGAACCATTCTACGTCCAACAACGAAGATAAATGTTCCCCAATTATGGGTGACCTACCTTCACCAAGCTACATCATACAACTAACCTTGTAACACACCAGAAACTGCTTAGCCAGCTCCGGGCAGCTACCAAACACCATCGAAAGCCCAGCAACTACCACCTGTTGCGCAGCTTGAACTCCACCGTGGCACGCTCAACTACCACCGTGGCAGCAGCCTTGCAACTACCACTGTGGGAGCAGCCTGAAACACCTGTGGCAGCAGCCTTGCAACTACCACCTGTTGCAGCAACCTTGCAACTACCACCTGTTGCGCAACCTTGCAACTACCACCTGTTGCACACCTTGCCTCCCACTCCTGCGAAAAAAAATGCAAACACTATGCCTATGCATTCTTCCAACTCAGTGGCATGCTGGGAAACACTGGCATGCTGGGATACAGTGGCATGCTGGGATACAGTGGCATGCTGGGATACAGTGGCATGCTGGGATACAGTGGCATGCTGGGAACAGTGGCGCTGGGATACAGGGCATGCTGGGATACAGTGGCATGCTGGGATACAGTGGATGCTGGGATACAGTGGCATGCTGGGATACAGTGGCATGCTGGGATACAGTGGCATGCTGGGTACAGGGCATGTTGGGATAAGTGGCATGCTGGGATACAGTGGCATGCTGGGAAACAGTGGCATGCTGGGATACAGTGGCATGCTGGGATAAGTGGGATGCTGGAAACAGGGCATGCTGGGATACAGTGGCATGCTGGGAAAACACTGGCAGCCGGGGGGGTAACATGGGAAAACTGGGGGAACCCAAAATCATTTCTTTGGGGAAAGTGGTTGGGAAAAAACATTTTCCCCTCTGATTTCCCCCCCCTTTTCCCCTCTTTTAATTTTTCATTTTTCCCCTCTTTATTTTTCATTTTACATTTCTTAATTTTTTCATTTTTCATTTTCCCCCCCAAATTTTTTTCATTTTTCATTTAAATTTTTTCAACCCCCCTCTTGGGGCGGGAAAAAAGCTGGGAAAGGGATTGGGCTGGGGGGGAAAAGGGCATTTTTTGGGATAAAGGGGGAAATGGTTTTGGGGGAAGGGAGGGGGAAAGGGGGAAAGGGTTTTGGGAAACAGGTCATGCGGGGATTTTTAAAATGTGGGGGGATACCCATTCTAAACACTGCCCCTCTAATACATTCCCTTTGGGTGCTGGGATTTAGGGTTTGGGGCAAAAGGGGCATTGCTAGGTAGCTACTTATGCCATTGCTAGAGTAGCTACTATGCCTTGCTAGAGTAGCTACTATGCAAATTGCTAGAGTAGCTACTATGCCATTGCTAGAGTAGCTACTATGCCATTTACTAGAGTAGCTACTATGCCATTGCTAGAGTAGTACTACTTTAGTGCCATGTTGCTAGAGTAGCTACTATGCCATTGCTAGAGTAGCTACTATGCCATTTGGTATACTATGAGTAGGTACTCTATGCCTTTATGATAGCTACATGCCATTGCTAGGTAGCTACTATGCCATTGCTAGAGTAGCTACTATGCCATTGCTAAGAGCTACTATGCCATTGCTAGGTAGCTACTATGCCATTGCTAGAGAGCAATACATAAGGAGGAGATCAAGCAGACCTGAATAACTACAGGCCGATATCTAACTTACCCCTTCTCTCCAAAATCTTTGAAAATTTAATTCATAGACAAATATATTCCTACCTCACCTCCAACAACGTACTCAACCACTGTCAATTTGGATTCAGGCCTAATAAAAATACAAATGATGCCATTATACACATGTTAGAAATAATTTACACCGCCCTTGAGAAAAAGAAATCCCAGTGGGAATCTTCATTGATTTACGTAAAGCTTTTGATACAGTTGACCATGATTGTTACACTTAAAATTATCCACTATGGTATAGAGGACACTCCCTAAACTACCTAAAATCATACCTTAGCAACAGAAACCAATATGTGTACACAAATGGAGCTAGCTCCACCGCGCAAACTATTACCGTAAGTGTCCCACAGGGAAGTGTTCTTGGCCCACTACTCTTTCTCATTTACATTAACGACCTACCAAATGCATCTCAACTACTCAAACCCATACTTTTTGCATATGACACTACATACGTTATCTCTCACCCAAGCCCAGACACACTAGCCAACACTGCAAATACTGAATTGCAGAAAATATCTACCTGGATGATGACCAACAAACTTACTCTCAATATTGATAAAACCTATTTTATCCACTTTGGGAACAGAGCTACAAACGCACCACTTAACATAATGATAAACAAGTCCCCTATCACAAAACTGACAGGGAAAATTCTTAGGAATCCATCTTGACAGTGGCCTCAAATTTCAGACACATATACAACAAATCTCGAAGAAAGTCTCAAAGACCGTGGGAATACTATCTAAGATACGGTACTATGTTCCACAACCAGCTCTCCTTACCCTATATCACTCACTCATTTACCCATACCTCACCTATGGAATCTGCGCATGGGGCTCTACATCAATAACTCATCTCAGACCACTAATAACACAACAAAAGGCAGCAGTTAGAATGATAACAAATTCTCACTCCAGACAACATACTCCACCAATATTGAAAAACCTAAACTTACTCACCATACAAGACATCCATACTTTTTACTGTGCCTATTACATACATAGAACACTCTATGCAAATATTAACCCACCACTCAAACTTCTCCTACTAATTTTAACAGGACACATGACCATAACACTAGACACAGATCACTCCTCGATGTTCCCGTGTCCATCTAACACTACCTGGAGTCTACCTGGAGAGAATTCCAGGGGTCAACTCCCGCGGCCCGGTCTGTGACCAGGCCTCCTGTTGGATCAGAGCCTGATCAACCAGGCTGTTACTGCTGGCCGCACGCAGTCCAACGTACGAACCACAGCCCGGCTGGTCAAGTACCGACTTTAGGTGCCTGTCCAGTGCCTGCTTGAAGACAGCCAGGGGCTTGTTGGTAATCCTGATGTATGCTGGGAGGCAGTTGAACAATCTTGGGCCCCTGACACTTATTGTGTTGTCCCTCAACGTGCTAGTGGCACCCTGCTCTTCATTGGGGGATGTTACATCACCTGCCGAGTCTTTTGCTTTCGTAGGGAGTGATTTTTTTGTGCAAGTTTGGTACTAAGCCCTCGAGAATTTTCCATGGGTATATAATAATGATCTCTCCCGCCTGCGTTCTATAGAGTACAGGTTTACGAACTTCAAGCATTCCCAGTAGTTGAGGTGGTTTATCGCACTTATGCGTGCGGTGAAGGTTCTCTGCACATTTTCAAGGTCAGCAATTTCACCCGCCTTGAAAGGTGCCGTTAGTGTGCAGCAATATTCTAGCCTAGATAGAACAAGCGATCTGTAAAGTGTCAACATGGGCTTGGCATCCCTGGTTTTGAAGGTTCTCATTATCATCCTGTCATTTTCTAGCAGATGCAATTGCTACTTTGTTATGGTCCTTGAAGGTGAGATCCTCTGACATGATCACTCCCAGGTCTTTGGCATTAGTTTTTCGCTCTATTGTGTGGTTGAAATTAGTTTTGTACTCCGATGAGATTTTAATTTCTTCACGTTTTCCTTATCTGAGTAATTGAAATTTCTCATCATTGAACTTCATATTGTTTTCTGCAGCCCATTTAAAGATTTGGTTTATGTCTGCTTGGAGTCTAGCCGTGTCTTCAACGGTGGACACTGTCATACAGATTCGGGTGTCATCTGCAAACGAAGACACAGCACTGTGGCTTATATCCCTGTCAATATCTGATATGAGGATGAGGAATAGGATGGGAGCAAGTACTGTGCCTTGTGGAACAGAGCTTTTCACAGTAGCTGCCTCAGACTTTACTCTGTTGACTACTACTCTTTGTGCTCTACATGTTAGGAAATTATAGATCCATCTACCAACTTTTCCTGTTATTCCTTTATCACGCATTTTGTGTGCTATTACACCATGGTCACACTTGTCAAAGGCTTTTGCAAAATCTGTGTATATAACATCTGCATTCTGTTTATCTTCTAGAGCATCCAGGACCTTGTCGTAGTGGTCCAGTAGTTGGGACAGACAGGAGCGGCCTGCTCTAAACCCATGCTGTCCTGGGTTGTGGAATTGATGGGTATCAAGATGGGTGGCGATCTTGCTTCTTAGAACCCTTTATGTGAGGAATTAAGAGATTACCTGTCTGGGCTTCACCGCCACTTACAACAAAATAATCTCCCGGGGAGTGGACCGACTAGTATAATTTTACAGCGGTTACCCCCGTTAAGGCGTGTGAGAAAACTTGCCCCACTCCTGGTCACATTTAAGGGGACCCTCCGATATTCTCACTCTAAATCCACATCTATCCTTGACCAGTTTATTAAGAATGAGTAACACCAATGGTTACGGTATTGTTAAATTTTGTGGACTGTATAGGTTGATGTCTGACTGATTGGGGAGAAGGAGGAAAGAGTACAACTTAATATCACTCACCCTTTATCCGTGCCATTGCTGTTCACTTGAAGATCCAGTCATTATCATTCCCACCGTAAACCCACATTATCCCAACATACCTACTGGCCAGACGGTTGCTAAGATAATAAGAGTACTTACAGTGGGGAAGAAACAACATTCTTGTCGCTATTCTTCGACGGATCTCGTGGTCCTGCTCGGTAGATTATTCTTCCGGCAAGACGATGATGTTGGTGGTTGTCCCGATGAGTCAAGAGAAGATTGATCCCTTGAACTCTCTTACGCCCACGAGACCGGGCGTTATTTAACGTGGTTGGTCGGGGTAGTGATTCATATCCTCTCACTATACCCCTTGGAAATAAATGGTATAAAATACCGACACAATGGAAAAATAAACACATAAGCAGTATAATGTGATCCTTTATTGACATCACATGTTTCAGCGCACAGCATGAGTAAGGTTGTATCGAGAGTCAGAAGCTGCATGTGAGCTCTGAAAGTAGTTGATAGTTAAAACATAGGATGACTAAAAGGACCTGCAGTGTACCATTCTTGAGTTCTAGATGGGATAGCGTTGAAGAAGTTTCTTGGCAATAGGTTCAGCTATGTTGTAAGCTATGTTGTAAGAAACTTCTTCAACGCTATCCCACCTAGAACTCAAGAATGGTATACTGCAGGTCCTTTTAGTCACACTATGTTTTTAACTATCACACTACTTTTAAGACTCACATGCAGCTTTCTCCACCTGACCCAGCATTCTCCACCTGACTGTACCCTATATATATCTCCATGTTGCTCATTTTCCAGGTAGATCTGTCTGTGACTCGATAAAGCCCACTGCGTGGGCGAAACGTTGTCAATAAAGGATCACATTATACTGCTTATGTGTTTATTTTTCCACTATACCCCTTCATTAGAGTTAATACGCAACACTTTACACACTATTCACACGTCGGTTTAATGTCCCATTAATTTACTCTCGTTAGAAGTGAATCCATTAATAATTGTGTAAGATGAACACTGATCGAATCGACGCACATTTCCGCCATCAACACCGCCATGACGGCGTCGCTCACTGTTTAACACATTATCACTCTATTATTATAGTTTCTTGGACTTAATGTCCCACATTATGCCCAGCGAATATTCACAACATTCATGTAGTGATACCGCTCTTGTGGGGAGCCGCTGCAGGACACAATACGGCACCACCTCAGGGGCCCCTTACAATAACAACAAACAGTACGGCGATGGCCCAGCATGGCGTGTGGTCTCTCTCTTACACAGATACATTCGTGATGCAGATTACATGGTAAGCTTAAATATGTCGCCAGTAGCTATAGCTTTTCTGAGGACATATGCACCTTACATCACCTGTCCTGCAGCAGCAGTCATTAGATGTATTTTCTTCTGTTGCAGACATGTACCATGGAATTTGTGTTCAATAAAGCCTAGGAATAAGGCCTGTGTTTTTATCACAACAATTCACTATTGTGAAGAGAGACCATTAACGCCGATTTCCATCTCCGTTATATCCAGAGCCTCCCATCGTTCACCTCGATTCGCTTATCCCACGAGAGCGACTGCCTGGGCGACTTCGTTTGACCCAGCACCGCGTACCCACGCTACCGTCGTGATGGTTCTGTTTTGATCTCAAGTAAAATACGAACCAACAGCCACACATTAAGAATATTCACATTAGAAAGGCTATCGAGTATTACCTTTCGGGAAAATACCCAAAATACATGTAGTGCAAAACTTCTTTTCCTTCACAGGACAGTCGCTGGTGTTGTGTGAATACGAGTAACAGGTCCAACAGTGAGAAATGTAGTGGAATCTCTCAGCTTCGATGCAGGTGGGGCTGACGAAGTAATAATATACAGCCAGTCCGTCGGCTAATGCAGTGGCAGCCATGTTGACGTCGGTAAACGTGACCTTGAGCATGGAGGAAGCTGTAGGTATTTTCATGATGCTCTCCACTGTGGCCCATGAGTTTTGATCTTCAATGGATGTCTTGAGTTCGTCGATAGGTTGAACTGTAAGAAGCTTATCAAGTTTCTTAAGGAAAACTGTTCTCCTTGCCCTGAGAGCTGGAGATGACATGACAGTAAATCCTCGTTCAGAGAGAGTGGTGGTGGCTGTTGTAGTGAGTAGCTTCTCTGCATCTTCATCATCATTGCAGACAACAATAAATGCTTCTTTCAGGGTCAATATGGTGTTGAACTTCACCTGTAGCACGCTCTTAACAGCAACTGCTAGAGCAAGTTTGGATGAATCATTCACAGTGCCACTGTTGGGTTTGATCTTGACACGATTTGCATAACTCATCGTGATGAAGGTATAAATTCCCCTCCCCAACGGGGATCGTAGGGAGACTGAAAACCGAAGTCAGAGCTGCTGTGACCGCACTGGGGAAAGTCAACTAGCAGAATCCTCTGTGTGTCTGTATGTGTATCTCGTATCTATCTAATAACATTCTATCGGATAAAATTAACTGGCCTGTTTAAAAGGCGCATATTGCTCCGGTGGAAATTACTGTGAACACGGCTCCAGTCCTCGGTCCCTCCTTAGCCATTGATATAAATAGATACTCATCCTTCCCAAAGTTGATTAATGTCACGAAGTTGGTGTTTAAATTCATAAACAAGATGAATATCCCGTATGATTTTCCTCATCCCCTGAAATACTGGGTACAGATAGTACAAGGAGAAATCTATGGAGAGGAGATTAAATTGCTAAGGGATGGAAAACTTGGGAAGGGTTCAATAATAGAGAAATTGGGGCTATACTTGGAGGATGACGTAATCAAGTGCAGAGGTAGATTGCAAAATGCTGAATTGGGTGAATATACTAAACACCCTATCCTGCTGCCCAAGACTCATCATCTGACAACTTTAATTGTATTAAATGCCCATAAAAATGTGATGAATGGTGGAGTACAAGATACCTTAAATTGTATTAGGGAAACTTTCTGGATCCCTCAAGGACGACAGAGTGTGAAACGAGTCATCAAGACATGTGTAGTGTGCCGTCGAGTGGATGCCAGAACCTATATGTATCCAGGACCTCCACCATTGCCCAAGGAACGAGTGCAGTTAATAAAGCCATTTGATGTAACCGGTGTAGATTACAGTGGTCCCATCATTTTAACGGGTACTCAATGGTGTTCCTTAAAGGTGTATGTGTGTTTATTCACTTGTACCGCTACAAGGGCAGTACACTTAGAAGTGGCACAGGATTTGTCTGCAGAACAGTTCATACAGCTGTTTCGTAAATTTGCAGCTAGGAGATCCTGTCCGAGACTAATGATTTCAGATAATGCCACTAACTTTGTAGCGGGAGCGCAACATTTGAGGGAATTAAATGAGAGTGATGAAGTACAGTCTCTGTTAAATCAGCGAGGGTGTGGCTGGAAGTTTATAGCTCCCAGGGCCCTCTGGCAAGGGGGATTGTATGAAAGACTGATAGGTACAGTGAAGAGGTGTCTGCGTAAAGTACTACACCGGAGACGAATTAACTTGGAGGAATTCCGGGCAGTATTAGTGGAGGCAGAGAATCGGATAAATAATCGTCCTCTCTCGTACATAATTGATACTCCCGACACAGAAGTACTGACTCCTTCTCACTTGATATGTGGGCGGAAACTAGAAGCTGCACCTATCTATAGAGATAATCCTGAGGAAATTGATGAAGATTATAATAATGTGACAGTATTAAGTGATAAATTTAAGATGTTAAATAAGTAATTAATCACTGGTCTAATGTGTGGCGTAAAGAGTATCTCCTTACACTACGTGAACATTTTTATGGTGCGTCAGAAGCGGCTAATCGACAGAATATTCAACCGGGTGACATTGTGTTAATTGATACTGAGCAACCTCGAACATTGTGGCCTCTGGGTAAGATAGTAACATTGTATCCAGACGCTCAGGGTGTTGTCAGGAATGTCAAAGTGTTGTGTCGAGGCCAAGAGAGTTTACGTACCATTAATAAGTTAATCCCCTTAGAATTAAAGGGAGTTCTATCAACTGTGAACGAAACCCTAAGGGAAAGTGACACGAGTGATGTTGAAGACGACACAGACCAGGGGATACCAGAGACAGAAAGTGTGGTTCGGCCTACCAGGAAGACAGCTGTTCAGTCCCGGGCGGGCTGGAAACTCCTGTTGAAAAATGACTCGATTTGAATCGTCTAACAACGAACTCTGCCCGGCCGCAGTGTGGAAAATATTGGGTATTTTCCCGAAAGGTTATACTCGATAGCCTTTCTAATATGAATATTCTTAATGTGTGGCTGTTGGTTCGTATTTTACTTGAGATCAAAACAGAACATCACGACGGTAGCGTGGGTACGCGGTGCTGGGTCAAATGAAGTCGCCCAGGCAGTCGCTCTCGTGGGATAAGCGAATCGAGGTGAACGATGGGAGGGCTCTGGATATAATGGAGATGGAAATCGGCGTTTACTACGACCAAATCGCGGTTAATGGTCTCTCTTCACAATAGTGAATGTTGTGAATATTCGCTGGGCATTATGTGGGACATTAAGTCCAAGAAACTATAATAATAGAGTGATAATGTGTTAAACAGTGAGCGACGCCGTCATGGCGGTGTTGATGGCGGAAATGTGCGTCGATTCGATCAGTGTTCATCTTGCACAATTATTAATGGATTAACTTCTAACGAGAGTAAATTAATGGGACATTTAACCGACGTGTGAATAGTGTGTAAAGTGATGCGTATAAACTCTAATGAAGGGGTTTAGTGAGAGGATATGAATCACTACCCCGACAAACCACGTTAAATAACGCCCGGTCTCGTGGGCGTAAGAGAGTTCAAGGGATCAATCTTCTCTTGACTCATCGGGACAACCACCAACATCATCGTCTTGCCGGAAGAATAATCTACCGAGCAGGACCACGAGATCCGTCGAAGAATAGCGACAAAAATGTTGTTTCTTCCCCACTGTAAGTACTCTTATTGTCTTAGCAACCGTCTGGCCAGTAGGTATGTTGGGATAATGTGGGTTTACGGTGGGAATGATAATGACGGGATCTTCAAGTGAACAGCAATGGCACGGATAAAGGGTGAGTGATATTGAGTTGTACTCTTTCCTCCTTCTCCCCAATCAGTCAGACATCAACCTATACAGTCCACAAAATTTAACAATACCGTAACCATTGGTGTTACTCATTCTTAATAAACTGGTCAAGGATAGATGTGGATTTAGAGTGAGAATATCGAAGGGTCCCCTTAAATGTGACCAGGAGTGGGGCAAGTTTTCTCACACGCCTCAACGGGGGTAACCGCGGTAAAATTATACTAGTCGGTCCACTCCCCTGGAGATTGTTTTGTTGTAAGTGGCGGTGAAGCCCAGACAGGTAATCTCTTAATTCCCCACAATATCTATAAACTATAGAAATCTCCAGAAAATACTAGGTCTTTCCTCTAGCATTCAGCCTGTTCCTGGGTTTTGTAACAGTCAGTATACTGGTCCACTTATCCTTTAAAGTTTATCATAAATGTTAATAGTGTTTTAGGATTGCAACTGATAAGATACTAACTAAAGAAATGAAAATTGAGAAGCTTATTAACAAAGTAGTCTAGGTGGACAAAATCAAAGTAAACCAGTTTGATATAAATTAGGTATAAGCTCCTACACTTCTCTAGTAGTAGTATTCAAATTCAAATTCAAATTCTTTATTTCATGTAATACAAGGTGGGGGTACTAATAGTTATACATTAAAGTTGTTATTACAAGATGGCCAATAATATGCCTAGGTATGCCTAGGCTTTTCTGGCAGTCTTATGATACGTCTTACTCAATAGCTATACAATGAATATACAGATTGTAAGGTTAGGTTAGGTTTACAAAATTTAGGTACTGGAATTTAAACATTGAGAATTTAACAATTAGTATAAGAAGTTAGCAATTAGTTTATATAGTTTATATAGTGCTGAAGGCACAATTTATATCTTTTTGACTCTTAAAGTACCGTCTGGTACGTTGTCAGCAATTATAACAATACTAGTATATACAAGCAAGTGTGTGTGAATGTGTGTAAGCTCCAAGTTGTTCGATATGTCTTGACAAGACTCGACTTAAACAGTGACTTACTAAACGTCTTCAAATAATTTAACTTCTTGACTAACAAGACAATCAGGGCAGCTTGCTTGAACAGTAAGATGAACAATTCACTGAACAACAATAATACAACAAGCACAAGCATAACGTCAGGTATAAGGAGACAAAATAATGACCCTAACTGGGGACCTTCAACAGATCCTCCGTAAAAGGCACAAAACTCCCTTAATACTGAATCAAAGTTCAGCATACCCAAATCCCCGACTACAACAGTGCATAGATGCCCAACCAAAGTAGGTCAGAAGCAGTAGCTTGGGACCTGAGTAAACTTAGAGTGTCAGTGCGACACACAACCTCAGTAAACCGTCAAAAATCACTAAGTCTAAACTATTCTCTGTGAATAGAGTTACACAGAGTTACAAGAAGTATGTTTCATCTCACCACCGAAATCATACTCTACCGAAAGTCTAAATAATGAACAAACAACAAGAGAGAGAGAGATGTTGGTCGAACAAGGACCAACAATGGAAATAAGTCACTCTGTCTGACTTTTTTGGGTTATCCTAGGTTCTCTACACATATGCTGCTATGTATGATAATGTATGTAAATGTATTTGTGTATACCTGAATAAACTTACTTACTTCTACAGAGAGGCAGGCAAGGAGGCAAGACAGTGTCCAAGCTCAGGTACTCACCTAATTGTACTCACCTAATTGTGGTTGCAGGGGTCGAGACTCAGCTCCTGGCCCCGCCTCTTCGCTGTCTGCTACTGGGTCTCTGCTCTCCCTTCTCTATGAGCTTTATCATACCTTGTCTTAAAACTATGTATGGTTCCTGCCTCCACTATATCTTTCTCTAGACTATTCCACTTCCTGACTACTCTGTGGCTGAAGAAATGCTTCCTGACATCCCTTTGACTCATCTGAGTCTTCAGCTTCCAGTTGTGTCCCCTTGTTTCTGTGTTCCCTCTCTGGAACATCCTGTCACTGTCTACCTTGTCAATTCCCCGCAGTATTTTGTATGTCGTTATCATGTATCCTCTGACCCTTCTTTCCTCCAGTGTTGTTAGTCCTATTTCCCTCAATCTTTCTTCATAAGACAGACCCCTGAGTTGTGGAACTAACCTTGTCGCAAACCTTTGCACTTTCTCTAGTTTCTTTACGTGCTTGACCAGGTGTGTGTTCCAGACTGGTGCTGCATATTCTAGTATGGGCCTGACGTACACGGTATACAGTGTCTTGAACGATTCCTTGTTAAGGTAACGGAACGCTAATCTTAGGTTTGCCAGTCGCCCATATGCTGCAGTTATCTGGTTGATGTGTGCCTCCGGAGACGTGCTTGGCGTTATACTCACTCCAAGGTCTTTCTGTCGTAAGGGTCCTGAGAGAGATATATAGGAGGTCAAAGATACTCCTTGTTGGATGGTTACGGTATATTTACAGTAAGTAGAGGAGAGTCCAGCACACCGTCTGTCTCGCTTGTAGGTCTAACGTTAGTGAGCGGAGTCTGCCTATGATAGGCTGTGCACATGCGCTGAGCCTCTGACGTCAGCGGGTACGTGACGTCACACGCAAAGGGACCAGCTTTATAAAGATATACCACACAAGTGTATATATATATACTGACACGACATTTCTCCTTTGCCGAGGTTTGTAGCCTTTGTCCGCCTAGCTTGTACTCTGTCAGCGGTCTTCTTTGCCCTTCTCCGATCCTCATGACTTTGCATTTGGAGGGATTGAATTCGAGAAGCCAATTGCTAGACCAGATGTCGAGCTTGTCCAGGTCTGTTTGCAGCCCTGCCTGGTCCTCTTCCGATGTGATTCTCCTCATTATTTTCACATCATCCACGAATAGAGACACTTCTGAGTCTATCCCGTCCGTCATGTCATTTACATATACCAGGAATAACACTGGTCCTAGGACTGACCCCTGCGGTACACCGCTCGTCACAGGCGCCCACTGTGATACCTCACCACGCACCATGACCCGTTGTTGCCTCCCTTTGAGGTGTTCACTGATCCATTCCAGTGCCCTTCCTGTTATACCTGCTTGTTCTTCCAACTTCTTTACTAATCTCATGTGAGGAACTGTGTCGAAGGCCTTCCTGCAGTCCAGGTGCGATCACGTCGCTGATCACGTGACTCGCCCGGCTACTTCAGAGAAGCCAGCAGGTAAACAAGCGAGGTGGTAGTTAACAAGGTAGTTTGTCAATGCGGGCAGCGACTCAACACTCAAACAATGAGAATAGAAAGTGTAAATGTTACATCCTTCCTAATGATATAAGCTAAGTCAAATAATAATATAAGGCAGGATATTTTCAATTTAGCTAATACTGAAAATATTAGCAGTATAAAATTATATGAAAGATAATATGCACCATATATATATATATATATATATATATAATATATATATATATATATATATATATATATATATATATATATATATATATATAGGATGGGGTCCACCTCTGGTGTCAATTGTGGGACCCATTGCCTCGGAGAAGTGGATAAAAAGACTTCAAGGAAGAATATTTAGATTTCTTTCTGAAGCCATTTGAATATTCCACTTCCCTACCACCCCATCTTTTTATACAAACTTTATTTCAAGACAAATACAATGGGGAGTAAAACAACATAGATAACAACTCAGAGCTACATGTCAAATACTTCGTCCAACTCCCGGCAGTGGGCGCGTGCCCAGAATACTGCATGCATTTCCCCTCTGGATCGCAACACTGAGTCTCTGAAAGAGGAAGCTGGTCGCCCTGTGGTCCTTGGTTTCTATGATGATTTTTCCACCCAGCTCCTTGAGAAACTTTAGAGCACACTTGCCCCATGCTCCATAGGTCTCCGACCCTATTGGGATGAACTTATAGCAAGAGGGAAGGTCTTCATATTTGCGGGTCTTCTGGGTCTCCCTGTGGCTGGCAGCTCCACCCCCTTCGGCTAAGGAGTGTGGCAGGTAGGTGTCTGCCAATGTTGCAGCACAGGTGTAGTCCCAAGCAATCTGCTTACCATCCTTCCAGGGTAGCATGGTGGCTCCATCAGGACGCTTTTGACTTCCATCCACTTGGGGTTCCCGTTGAGCTGGGCAACGGGCTGTGGCGAGGCTTCTCTTTATGATGTCATTGACCTCCTCATGTCTAGCATACTTCCCTTCTGATGTGTGACACACTAGACCATGAAGTCCGAACTGATCAGCCGTCGCCGTGCCGCAAATACACCTATGTTCGGTGAGTATGGGGGCGGCTAGGCGAAGAGCAACACCAATCCGAATGGCCTGTGGGTCGAGTCGAGTCCCCAGAGAGGAATTGGGAACTAGCGGCCACCAGTTTGGTCTGGCGTAGGCTGATGGGGACGGTAATCCCCACATGTGGATGATCTGTGGCTGCCTTGGCCGCATCATCCCCCAGATGCCAGAGTGACTGGGGATCGAGTTCAATGTCGCTCTGTTACCCTGAGCTTCCAAGGCTGTCATCATTACGCTTAGGATCGATGTGATGAGGTGAATATTGTCCTGTGGTTGTGAATGGGAGAGAGCATCGATTGCAGAGGAGGAGTCAACATGTATGACAGATCGTAGCCGATGTCGTAGAGCATGTGACAGTACCTGCTGAATCGCCACCAGCTCATATTCATATTCCCTAATCATATTCCCCAGCTGTGGAAATCTGCCATTGTTCTACCTTTTTGTAAACCATGTACTTCAAGACATGATGCCTCCAACTGTTGTCCCAGTGCTCTTACCAGTGCAGTTTACAAGGTGATGGAATGTCTGAATCTTCCTGGACCATCCTGGCCCCTGATTCAGCCTACTGGGGAATCTCCCTTGGCCCGATGACCTAGCTACTGGGAAACCTCCCTGGCACAGCCTACCGGGGAACCCCCTAAGGCCTATGACCAGCTTAGCGGGCCCTTCCCCAAAGCTAGAAGGAAATCTCCTGAGTGTGGTGCCTTCACCGCTAGGAGACGAGCTTTGTCCTTTCCTGAAGCGTTGGTGAGCATTGTGTTGGAAATTTTTTCCATGATCGGTTTGTCCCAGTGGGACTGTTTGTGCTCTTTGGGAGGAGCTGGTCTACTGGAGGAGTCTGCCAGGATGTCCCACTGCACTGCTGCTTCAATGAACTTGAGGTCTTGAGCTCCCACCACCCCTCTCAAACGTTCAGGGACAATCCTCTTGACTAATCCACTGGAGCCAAAACACGATGACAGAAATGCAGGTAACGCTACCTGCCTTGCTTTGCGCACCCTATACCTCCCAGTCGCACTGGGAGGGTTGCCTGCTCCCATTGCTGATCCTCTAGTGACAGATTCAGTGCCTTCTTGAAGGTTGATCTCAGGTGTGCGTCATACTCGTCAAGTGTATTATATATAATATACAGTGGTCTGTACGATGGTCCCAAAATTGCCAGTCTTTATGTAAGTTTATTTTAAATGCTTTTGTAAGTATATTTTTGGGGTGTAAAGGTCTATCTATTTTCATTATTCTTATGGGATAAATTCATTTGCGAGGACGGCACTTGAACAGCATCTCCAGGAAGAATAGATATCGTAGCTGGGAGGTACCGCGATATATCTATATATATATATTTTTTTCAACAATTCGGCCGCTCCCACCGAGGCAGGGTGACCCAAAAAGAAAGAAAATCCCCAAAAAAATACTTTCATCCATCATTCAACACTTTCACCACACTCATACATAATCACTGTCTTTGCAGAGGAGCTCAGATACAACAGCTGAGAATAGTCCCTCCCAGCTGTCACTATCTCACACCCCTCCTTTAAAGTGCAGGCATTGTACTTCCCATTTCCAGGACTCAAGTCCAACTAAATCAATTAACTGGTTTCCCTGAATCCTTCACAAAATGTTACCTGCTCACACTCCAACAGATCGTCATGTCCCAAAAACCATTCGTCTCCATTCACTCCTATCTAACACGCTCACACATGCTTGCTGGAAGTCCAAGCCCTGCCCACAAAACCTCCTTTACCCCTTCCCTCCAACCTTTCTAGGACGACCCCTACCCTGCCTTCCTTCCCTACAGATTTATACGCTCTCCAAGTCATTCTACTTTGATCCATTCTCTCTAAATGACCAAACCACCTCAACAACCCTCTTCAGCCCTCTGACAAATACTTTTAGTAACTCCACACCTTCTCCTAATTTCCACATTCCGAATTTTCTGCATAATATTTACACCACACATTGCCCATAGACAGGACATCTCCACTGCCTCCAGCCTCCTCCTCGCTGCAGCATTTGCAACCCATGCTTCACACCCATATAAGAGTGTTGGTACCACTATACTTTCGTACATTCCCTTCTTTGCCTCCATGGATAAGGATTTTTGTCTCCACAGATACCTCAATGCACCACTCACCTTTTTTCCTTCATCAATTCTATGGTTAACCTCATCCTTCATAAACCCATCTGCTGACACGTCAACTCCCAAATATCTGAAAACATTTACTTCTTCCATAATCCCTCTCTCCAATGTGATATCCAATTTTTCTTTATTTAAATCGTTTGATACCCTCATCACCTTACTCTTATCTATGTTCACTTTTAACTTTCTACCTTTACACACTCTCCCAAACTCGTCCACTAACCTTTGCAACTTTTCTTTAGAATCTCCCATAAGCACAGTATCATCAGCAAAAAGTAACTGTGTCAACTCCCATTTGCATTTAATTCTCCATAATTTAATCCCACCCCTCTCCCCAACACCCTAGCATTTACTTCTTTTACAACCCCATCTATAAATATATTAAACAACCATGGTGACATTACACATCCCTGTCTAAGACCTACTTTTACCAGGAAGTAATCTCCCTCTCTCCTACACACCCTAACCTGAGCCTCACTATCCTCATAAAAACTCTTTACAGCCTTCAGTAACTTACTACCTATTCCATACACTTGCAACATTTGCCACATTGCTCCCCTATCCACTCTATCATATGCCTTTTCTAAATCCATAAATGCAATAAAAACTTCTCTACCTTTATCTAAGTACTGTTCACATATATGCTTCACTGTAAACACTTGATCTACACATCCCCTACCCACTCTAAAGCCTCCTTGCTCATCTGCAATCCTACTCTCTGTCTTACCTCTAATTCTTTCAATAATAACCCTGCCATACACTTCACCTGATATACTCAGTAAACTTATTCCCCTATAATTTTTACACTTTTTTATCCCCCTCCTTTATATAAAGGAACTATACATGCTCTCTGCCAATCCTAGGTACCTTCCCTCTTTCATACATTTATTAAACAAAAATACCAACCACTCCAGCACTATATTCCCCCCTGCTTTTAACATTTCTGTCATGATCCCGTCAGTTCCAGCTGCTTTACCCCCTTTCATTCTACGTAATGCCTCACGCACCTCCTCAACACTCACATCCTGCTCTTCTTCACTCCTAAACGATGTTGTACCTCCCTAGCCAGTACATGAAATTACTGCCTCCCTTTTTTCATCGACATTTAATAGTTCCTCAAAATATTCCCGCCATCTACCCAATACCTCCAGCTCCCCATCTACTAACTCCCCTACTCTGTTTTTAACTGACAAATCCATTTGTTCCCTAGGCTTTCTTACCTTGTTTATCCCACTCCAAAAATTTTTCTTGTTTTCAGCAAAATTTCTTGACAGAGCCTCTCCCATTCTTTCATCCGCTCTTCTTTTGCACTCTCTCACCACTCTCTTCACCTTTCTTTTACTCTCCATATACTCTGCTGTTCTAATAACACTTCTGTTTTGTAAAAACCTCTCATAAGCTACCTTTATCTCTTTTATCACACCCTTTACTTCTTCATTCCACCACTCACTCCTCTTTCCTCCTGCACCCACCCTCCTATAGCCACAAACTTCTGCCCCACATTCTAATACTGCATTTTTAAAACTATCCCAACTCTCTTCAACCCCCCCACTACTCATACTTGCACTATCCCACCTTTCTGCCAATAGTTGCTTATATCTCACCCTAACTTCCTCCTCCCTTAGTCTATACACTTTTACCTCTCTCTTACTTGCTGTTGCCATTTTCTTTTTGTCCCATCTACCCTTTACTCTAACTGTAGCTACAACCAAATAATGATCTGATATATCTGTTGCCGCTCTATAAACATGTACATCCTGAAGCCTACCCATCAACCTTTTATCCACCAATACATAATCCAACAAATTACTTTCCTTACGTGCTATATCATACCTTGTATATATATTTATCCTCTTTTTCATAAAATATGTATTACTTATTACCAAACCTCTTTCTACACATAGCTCAATTAATGGTTCCCCATTTACATTTACCCCTGGCACCCCAAATTTACCTACTACACCCTCCACAACATTTTTACCCACTTTAGCATTAAGATCCCCAACCACAATTACTCTCTCACTTGGTTCAAAACTCCCCACACACTCACTCAACATTTCCCAAAATATCTCTCCTCTACACTTCTCTCTTCTCCAGGTGCATAAACACTTACTATAACCCACTTTTCACATCCAACCTTTATTTTACTCTACATAATCCTTGAATTTATACATTTATATTCCTTCCTTACCTGCCATAACTGATTATTCAACATTATTGCCAGTCCTTCTTTAGCTCTAACTCTATTTGAAACCCCTGACCTAATCCCATTTATTTCTCCCCACTGAAACTCTCCTACCCCCTTCAGCTTTGTCTCACTTAAAGCCAGGACATCCAGCTTCTTTTCATTCATAACATCTACAATCATCTCTTTCTTATCATTCCCACAACATCCACGCACATTCAAACATCCCACTTTGACGGTTTTCTTCTTTTTTCTTTTTAGTAAGCTATACAGGAAAAGGGGTTACTAGCCCATTGTTCCTGGCATTTTAGTTGACTTTTACAACACGCATGGCTTACGGAGGAAAGATTCTTATTCCACTTCCCCATGGATATGAAAGGAAAAGGAAAAATTATAAGAACAAGAACTATTAAGATAAAATCAAAGAAAACTCAGATGAGTGTGTATACATAAACGTGTACATGTTTGCATAGTGTGACATAAGTGTAAGTAGAAGTAGCAAGACATACCTGAAATCTTGCATGTTTATGAGACAGAAAAAAGACACCAGCAATCCTACCATCATGTAAAACAGTTTCAGGTTTCTGTTTCACAGTCACCTGGCAGGATGGTAGTACCTCCCTGGGTGGTTGCTGTCTACCAACCTACTACTAGTACTATATATATAGTATATATATACAGTGGTACCTCGAGTTACGATATTTTTTCGTTCGAGAATGCTGTTCAAGTGCCATTACCAAACGAATTTATCCCCATAAGGAATAATGTAAAATAGACTAGTCCTTTTACACCCCCAAAAATATACTTACAAAAGCATTTAAAAAAATAAACTTAAATAAAATGGCGATTTTGGGGACCATCGTAACTCGAGGTACCACTGTAGTTTAAGTTGTACATCTGTTTTTATTTATAGCCGTAAGTAAGTTTAATAAAATTACAGTCTGGGGATATTACATTGGGACAAGTTGAAAGTATTTTGTAGATTGTTTATATCAATAGTAAATATTTAAATTATATTATGGGAATTATATCATTGTGCATTGTTGAAAGTAGTTTACAGTATGAGAATGCTACAATTTGGTGTAAGGCAGTATTGTTTTGGGCAGGTATTTATACTGTGATGTAGTATTTATTAATATGTGGACTTTGGGCATCTAGTTTAGAAGTTTTATAATAATAATAATAGTTTATTGTGGCATGATACAAAGATGTACAAGGAGTTGTAGGAATGGGGTGTACATGCCAAAAGCCCCTTATATGCAGAGCATTATGGGCAAACTTAAAATTAACCTACAACTAAATGGTAAAAATTATAGTAAACAATTTACAATATAAGTATAGTTGAGTATTTAAGCAATGAAATTTGAACATAATTTCAACATAACAATTTTGAAACATAATAGTTTTACAATTTTGAAGCATTACAGTTTTATAATATATCAACATCATAATTTATTAATTGTAGTAATGCAATTTATTAAATCAGATCAAACAAATCAAATCAATTATTTATGTTGCAATTACAGTTTATATGGTCATTAGATGAGTTACAAGGAGTACAAGAGTACATGAGATTGGATTTCTTTATTTGGTAATTGTATAGAAACAAAGTTAGATTAGGTTGCATAAATTATAACAGATTTATACATTTATGAGATATAAGTTTCAATATTTGCACTAGATTAAGTTTGAGAAATTATTGTTCCATTAGGAATTATGTAAGGGGTTTTGAGGCTAGGGAAGTAACACAGTGAATAATGTTATTTTGAGGCTGTGGAAAAGTGATTTATTAACATTGTAGGTAATGTTAAGTATTGTGTATTTAGTTTTGGGTGAGTAGGTGGTTTTCAGATTTAGGTAATTGGCACATTTTTTGGTAAAATTAAATATTGAGTATTTAGTTTAGGGTAAGTAGGTGGTTTTTGAGAAGTCTTAAATTGATGTTCAGACCGGGTTACTTTAGTATTTACTGGTAATGAATTCCAAATTTTGGGGCCCTTTATGTGCATAGAGTTTTTACACAGTGATGTGGACACAGGGTACATCAAAAAGTGATCTGTGTCTTGTGTTATGGTTGTGTGTCCTGTTAAGGTTGGTGAGGAGAACTTTGAGTGGAGGGTTTGTTTGAGTGTAGTGTTCTTTGTATGTAGTAGGCACAAGAATAAGTATGGATGTTCTTTACGGTGAGTAGTTTTAGACGTTTGAATATTGGTGGAGTATGCTGTCTGGAGTGGGAATTTATCATTCTGACTGCAGCCTTTTGCTCGGTTAGGTGATTGAATGTTGTTGATCCCCATGCACAAATTCGACACCTCCCACACCTGACTTCCTACAAATAAATACTACTACTCACCTTACATTAAGACTACAGATATATTTTAAGGTAAGTAATAAATGTAGTGTACAATGGACCCCCATGAATTCGTGGTTCCAAACTCGCAGCTTCAGTAATCCGTGGATTTTTCTTAAAACCTAACTAATAATTATTCACAGAAATCCCCACAAATTCGCGGATTTTTTTTTTGGCTTTTTTCATGGTAATATATAATTTTTTATGCGTTTTAATGCTAAACATTAAGAAAAATATAATTTAATAATTTTTGCAACATAAATATTAACATAAATTCAGCAAAATTTCCATATAAAATATAATACAGTGGTCCCTCGGTTTTCGTGCATCTCCAAACTCGAACATTTATGTAAGTGTATTTTCGTAAGTGCTGTTGCAAGTGTATTTTTGGGGGTCTGAAATAGATTAACCTACGTGACATTATTTCTTAAGGAAGAAAATTTGTTCAGTAATGGCACTTGAGCAGCATTCTGGAACGAATTTTCGGCGAAAACCGAGGGACCACTGTACAGTGGAACCCCGAGTTTCGTACGCCCTGAGTATCGTACTTTTCGAGTTTAGAACCGTTTTTCAGCTAAAGTTTGTCCCGAGTTTTGCACTGTGCCCCATGTTTTGTACCGTGTACCAGACCTGCCTGTGCTTGCGCGCCTCACCGTGCAGCTGTTGTGAGTCAGTCTGGCTTTGTTTCTCCTCGAGTGAACATTACATTACAGTGGACCCTCGCTATTCGAACACTCCAAACTCGCCCTTTTATGTAAGTTTATTATTGTAAGTGCTTTTATACTAAGTGTTTTTTTGGGGGTCTAAAATGGACTAATCTAATTTACATCATTCCTTATGGTAATAAATTCATTTGGTAACAGCACTTGAACAGCATTCTGGAATGAAGGATGTTCGAATAGAGGGGGTCCACTGTATATACTAGGCATTTAAAGTGCCCTAGAGCTATAAAATGCATATACAGTACACTCATTACTTACCTTAAAATATTTGTAGTCTTAATGGTCTTAATATAGGGTGCAAGGTGAATAGTGAGGTAGGTAAGTTTCAAAGTATTTTAGGTATGTAACCCCCATCTGGCTACCCCACTCACACATTATATACTAGTCTTTTAAAGTGCCCTATTGTGATAAAATGCATATACAGTACACTCATTACTTACCTTAAAATATTTGTAGTCTTAATGTAGAGTGAGAGGTGAGTACATGAGAGTGTAGAAGGTTCACGAGTTTTGTAAACAAACCAGTTGTTGTTACCAGCCCGGACACGAATGGTTTTTGTTCACTCGTTAAGCCGACTGAAAAAACATCTCATATTTATGTTAATTTATATGTTTATATGTTATGTAGCATGTTTATTATATAATTTTGAAAAATATCATAGATGGATTAAGCAAAATGTCCATATTAACATTTTATACGCCTCAGAGTGATTATCATTGTGTTATTATCATCATTATTAACCCTTTGAGGATCGGTCCCGTACTAGTACGTCAGTGCAGCCAGGGTCGGTCACATACTTGTACGCCTAAATTCTAGTGCCTTCAAATCTGGTGGAAGAAAGCTGGCAGGCCTACATATGAAAGAATGGGTCTGCGTGGTCAGTGTGCGCAGTATAAAAAAAATCCTGAAGCACGCAGTGCATAATGAGAAAAAAAAAACTCCGACCGTTTTTTTGGTTTAAAACAGCGACTTTCGGGTGTATTTTCGTATGGTATTTGTGGTTGTATTCTGGTTTTCTTGGTCTCATTCGATAGAATGGAAGATATATTACAGAAATAGTGATGATTTTGATTGGTTTTACGATGACAAGTACCTTGAAACTGAGTGCAAAGTAGCAAAAATGTTTGATTTTTGTCGATGTTCAAGAGTAACCAAATCATGCCATGCGTCCAATACACATCAACTGGCATGTCTAATATTCTTGCACAAGTGCACTGATATTATTTTTACCGTTTCTACAATGATGCAGTTGTATACATAACAGTAAATCTTCTATTTTTTTTTTGTGAGAATAAAAATTCAAAATGGAAAGCAAAAGTAATGTAAGAGGGGCCTGGAGATGTGACTAATGAACAGATAAAATGTTATTTGAGTGCCAGGAATGTCTGTCTCGTTTATTCTGGACCCTATTTTGAAATTGGCATTTTTTTAAATTTGTGTGAAATTGGCCAAATTGCCAATTTCTGACCACCTTATTGGGTAGTTGAAATCGGTAAATTGGCGATTTCTTATACTCAATTGATAGAACAAATGGAACTCTAGCGAAATAGCTATAATTTTAGTAGACTGAAACATTGGAATTTGCCGAAAATAGGGCTCAAAGTGGGCGAAATCGCCGATGCGTAAATGTCACCGATACCACTAACTTCGCGAGAGCATAACTACGTTAGTTTTCCATCAAACTTCATAATTTTGGTGGCGTTATGATCGGAAAAAGATGCTCTATCATTTCATAAGAAAAAATAATTTATTTTTTTCTGAAAATTTTTCGACCCTGAGAATAAGTTTGGGAGAGGGCCTCTCGACCCTCAAAGGGTTAATGTGCCTCAATGATTATTATGTTATTATTATCATTATTAATATGGCATCTTCAAGACTAATAACATTCTTAGTGATTTTAATGTGTTTCACAACTTGCACCAGCACAGTTGTGGAGTTTAAATCAATTAAGTTCAGTGACAAAGTGTAACAATAAGTGTAGCATTAAGAGTGTAGCAATTAAGCGATAGAAAAAGGACGAAACGAAATAAACTTCTGACAGCAAGGAATGTAAATGGTGTACATACACCAGTTCATTTGTACATTATGGTTTTCTTATGAAAGAAGTGTTACATATAATGCAGTTAGCATTCAAGCTCCATTTTCTCTTATACTAACATGTCTGAAGGAGGAAAGAATGGGAAGACGTTTTCATAGCTGGAGCAAGAATGCCCGCCGCCACATACGTAATGACAATTGTACATATTTTATTCATTCTAGAGTGTATATTTATAATGTTTATTATGTCATATTAGATGAATTGTGATAGATAAATAAGCCATACAGTTGATAATAGGGTCATATTGAAGTACTATTTTGTCATGCCTCCTGACAGCAGGAACAGATTAATTGGATTTACATTATTTCTTATGGGAAATATTGCTTCGACTTTAGAACGTTTCGACTTTAGAACTAGCTCCTGGAACGGATTAAGTTCGAAACTCGAGGTACCACTGTACTGTATAAATTAAATTATTACCATATACGTATTTACCGTACATATACCAAAGAAAACGTGGTTGTATGAATTACAGTATACCAAAGAAAACAGGCTTGCATGACTTACAGTACATATAGGGGTAACATTGGTATCTTACATTCTAGCACTGCAGGA